>PVKC010015013.1:0-21765 GCA_004027635.1 Crocidura indochinensis | reverse complement strand
AGAGAGAGAGAGAGAAGACTGCGGGAAGCAAATTCCCAGCCAGCTCACTTACACAATGAAGAAGCAATGTGAGGCAGGCACTGACCCTCCCCCAGGCCACATTTTCCCGCCTCCCGATCCCCCCAATAAAAAAAAAAACACGGCCTCAGTGTCCCCCAGGGTCCTCCAAATACCCCAAAACCCACCAAGACGCAAGAGCAGAGCCTTCCAGGCCCCAAGGGTGCATGCAGCAACCTTAGCTGTAGAATCACTCCTTCCAAACCTATAGATCCTATAGGCTTTCTCGGTGCACCCCAAAACGTGCCTGACTCACCAACCTCATCACCATCAATCACCCCAAAAAGGGGAAGCAACCCAGCTCCATCATCTTTCCTCTCAAGGCGCATGAGGAGGGATGCTGCTGTTATGCAGCCACCAGGAGCCATGCCCGGCTCACCCCATCTGCATCCCCTCGTGCCTAGGCCCTGAACCCCAAAATGTTTCACATTTTCCACGTCTTCCAGAACCCCTCCAATATGGGGGTGAGTCATTCATCAATCCCTCTCAGGAAATCTCCCTCCCCGCAGCTTCCACCAGAAGACATGCCCGGCTTCCCCAACTGCATCCCCTCATGCCTAGGCCCTGAACCCCAACATTTTCCACATTTTCCACATCTCCCAGAACCCCTCCAAGGTGGGGGGCAGGAAATCTCCCCGCAGCTTTCACCAGGAGACGTCTCCTCAAACCCCTCCAATATGGGGGGTCATTCATCAACCCCCTCAGATTCCCCCAGCTGCGCCCCTCACTCCTAGGCCCCGAACCCCAAAATTTTCCATATATTCCACATCTCCTCAAAGCCCTCCAATATGGGGGTCATTCATCAATCCCTCTCAGCTTCCCCTAGCTGCATCCCTTCACTCCCAGGCCCTGAACCCCACATTTTTCCATATATTCCACATCTCCTCAAAGCCCTCCAATATGGGGGTCATTCATCAATCCCTCTCAGCTTCCCCTAGCTGCATCCCTTCACTCCCAGGCCCTGAACCCCACATTTTTCCATATATTCCACATCTCCTTGAACCCCTCCAATATGGGGGGTCATTCATCAATCCCCCTCAACGTCCCCCAACTGCATCCCCTCACTCCTAGGCCTTGAACCCCCCAATTTTCCACATATTCCAAGTCTCCTCGAACCCCTGCAATGGATGCGTGATGAAATCTCCCCTCCTCTCGAACCCAGGCACCCCAAATCGTGCCTGAACCCCACAATCACCCCAGCTCCTTTCTAGGGGAAGCGCGTCCCCTCACTCCTAGGCCCCGCACCCCCCAAATTTTCCACATATTCCAAGTCTCCTCGAACCCCTGCAATGGATGCATGATGAAATCTCCCCTCCTCTCGAACCCGAGCACCCCAAATCGTGCCTGAACCCCACAATCACCCCCAGCAATTTGCTATCCAGGCCTAGTTGAAGTCTCCATCCTGCAGGCAAGCAAGGCCCTCACCTTCGCCGAAGATGGAGGCGCCAGCGCCCGCCCTGAGCTTCCTTCCCCTCACTCGCCTCGGTCCCCGAGCCCACCGCCGCCCTTCTCCTCAGAGCGAACCCCAAATCGCGCCCACCGAGGGGCGGGACTTACGCCTCAGGGCGCGCTCTGATTGGCCCAGCGCCACGTCCATCACCGCCGCCCTCAGCCGAAAGACGTTAGCCAGCAACCTAGCCTCGAGGCCACGCCCCTTATCACCAGTCAGGCTTCTCATTGGCTTTTTCTCCCCGCCCCTGCTCAACTAGGACGCTTCCTATTGGTCTCCTTTCACGTCCGTCAGAGCCACCCAGAGGCGCGACTGAGATTCTCTTCACTCATTGGCTGGCTCCAGAATGATTGACAGCTGAGCCTGACTTGGGCTTTTTTTTTTTTTTTTTTTTTTTTTTTTTTGCAAGACCCAGACTTGGTCCCTGAGGCCTGGTTCTCTCTCAGCTCCTGCTGTTGCTGCTGTAGTGTGGCTCCTAAAAAGGGGTGCAGCAGCAGGGCCCCCAAAAAAGGCCACCCAGAGCGTCTCCTCACTCCCCTCAGCTGGCTGCAACCGGCTCAGACTGGATTGCCTCAGGGGCTCTGCTCTCTGGCCAGGCTTTGCATTGCCATGCCTTGCCTGAGGGGTGGAGCCAAAATGGGGTCCAGAGGCATGACGTCATCCACCCAGAGGCCTGAGGGGCCCTGATGGGGGCCCCAAGCCAGGCTCAAGCGCTCACCTGCTTGAAATGGGGTGAGGGGAGAAGAGATGAAGGAAGAGCTAGCTCTGCCCATTTGCACAGGCTCTGAGGAGACTTTAGGACAGTCCACGCTTCAAGCTCTGAGGAGATTTCACAGGCTGGACTTTGCCTGAACCCCGGAGCACCCTGTTTTGGGCCCTCAGAGACTGCAGTTTTGGGTGTTTGTGAGGGAGAAGAGAATTCCATAAGGAGAACTTTTGAGAGGAGACCCATTTTCACCTCAGGAAAAGGGCCACATTCACCCCCAGGAAAAGGGCCACATTCACCCCAGAAAAAGGGCCACATTCACCTCAGGAAAAGGGCCACATTCACCCCAGGGAAAGGGCCACATCCACCCCAGGAAAAGGGCCACATTCACCCCAGGAAAAGGGCCACATTCACCTCAGGAAAAGGGCCACATTCACCTCAGGGAAAATGGGGGGCATTCACCTCAGTCATCCATTCGTTGATCCATCCAATGGGGCTCCTATGCTCCCTTCAGCAACAGGAGGAGAAGATTCTGCAGAATTTGCCCTGTTCCCTCTAATCTTCCTTTCCCAAAGGATGTAGAAAATGTTTGAGATCTAAAAAATAATTGGGTTCCAAAATGAACTCTGAAAAAAGATAGTCTGTAGCCTCAAATCATTTGGGTCCCCCGACTCTATGTAGAGATCTAAAAGACAAAAACAAAAAATAGGTTCCAAAATGAACTCTGAAGAAAGATCAATTGTCTGTAGACTCAAATTATTTGGATTCCCTAACTCTACGTAGGGAGGTTGAAAACACAAGAATGAAGCGAAAGGCATAGCTAGATCTACCCCAAGACCATCAACGCTGCCTCACAAGAGCAAAATGAGGCTCACATGTGTTGTCCCGGGTGCATCATGCTTCAACACATCATCTCCCCTCTTGAGATGCTTTCTTGCTTTTCAGGGTTTACCTCTGGGATGGGTAGTGGGGCTGTCTCAGCCTTTGGAGAACTTCTTCTTCTCATTTATTTTCTACCTCTCTCGTTCTCCCTCTTTCCCTCCCCATGCTCCCCTTTCTGCTCTCTGACAGAGTTAAAAAAATGAATAGCTGAATTTCAGTCAGTGTTCCAACACCCATCCCTTCACCAGAGTTCATTTCCCGCCATCAATTCCCTCTTGTCCTCCACCCTCAAACTTCCCTGCTATTCCCTCAGAATTTCTAAATTAAGCCTATTTTACCTTAAAAAAATAATGAATTCTTTTTTAGAATTGAAAATTATCTAAGTCTTTGTAGCAAATAACCTCTTAGATATGGGCACAATTGGGTATAGCATCTATGATATGCCATACTTAAAAGTCATATACCTAGGAAACCTCTACTCTAGTAAAATGAGAATAAAGCAGAAAAAAACAAAACAAGACAGGAAATGATAAGGAAGATTTGGTGAAATTCAGAGAAAGTTCAGAGGCAGCACAGTGCTGCCTCTTTCCTGAGGAAATCCGAATCGGGTTCTGTATTGTCCTTTGTCCCAGGACATCTGGTCCTCCACCCTCTTCTGTCCACTAAAGCAGTAAGCTGCCCCTTGTCCAGCTGTCTTGTGATTTGGCTCCATGAAGAGGCCTGTCATTAGTGCAGTCTGTGTTTGGAGTACAAGTTAACTGTGCAAAATATGTGACTGCTATGCCTCTCCTGAATTCTTAAAATGTTTGAGAAGACTAAAGATTCTCTTTGTTTGTTGTTTTTGTTTGGGGACCACACCTAGCTCTCAGGAATTACTCCTGGCAGGCTTAGGGGATCAGATTGGGTGCTGGCGTTCGAACCCTGGCCAGCAAAGAAAGCACCCTACCTTCTGTCCTATTGCTTCAGCCCCCAAATTCTATTCTTAAGGCATAAGTCTCATTTTTGTCCATCTTTGGAATCATTTCTGAATGTAATATTCCTTGCTTAGAGTCCACACACCAACAGCCAACAAATTATAGTTTCTCAAATTAAAAAAAAAATCAGTAGAATATCAGAGATTTGGAAGCTTACCAGAATTAAATATCGCAAAGCCACTAGTCTTTATGAAAAATCAATACTAAAGAGAATATTTGTATCTATCTCTTGAATCTCCCTAGCACTTGGAACCCTATATTTTCAAATGCCTGTTAGACATCTCTGTTGTGTTGGGAGGGGAAAGATAATGCAAAAACAGGTCTCAAATCTATTTTTGTTCCACATACACTTCATCCTACTAACCAAACGCTCCCTCCTCCAACTTCTCTTTGCTAATGAAACCAGCCTTAAAACTTCTTTGATTCCCTCTTCCTTGCTCCCACTGCAATTATCATACACACCTCATTTACTATCATATTGACCACCAGTCTCTTTTGACTCTAGAGTCTCAACCCTTGTAACTTCATCCCAGAATCTGCTGCCATTTTGATTAAGAAATCACAGGATGTAGAGCCAAACAGACCCAAGTTTGAGTTCATCTCTGCCACCCACTTAGTTTGTTTGTTTGTTTGTTTTGTTTTTTGGGTCACACCCGGCAGTGCTCAGGGGTTACTCCTGGCTCCATGCTCAGAAATTGCTCCTGGCAGGCACAGGGGACCATATGGGGCACCGGGATTCGAACCGATGACCTTTTGCATGAAAGGCAAACGCCTTACTTCCATGCTATCTCCCGGGCCCCTAGTTTTTAACCTTTTAAACATCTCAAAAATGTGAATACAAACATATAACTAAATGACTTACTTAATAAATATGTTACAAGATGATATACTGGAGGCAAAAAGTGAATGTAAAATTTGAAAATTGTCTTCTTTCCTATCTCACTTTCCACAGTAATTTTTGCTGGAATTGAGGACTGCTTTTAAGCAAAAAGAAAAAGTTCACAGGCCATTGTTTCGTAGTCCAGGTCAGAGTCCAAACTTGTTCCCTCAGGCAGTTCAGCGCAGGAACCTGTTTTGTTCTAAACTGTTTTGTGTTTCGTCTGTCCAGAACTGATATGAAGCTTTTTAAAATGTTTGAATAAATTCCAACATTTAAAAATAAGTGCTGTGAAACCTCCCTAACCATTTCGGAACTGCAAATCAAAACCATAACGAGAAACCACTTCACACCCAGTAAAATGACTATTAAAAAATGCAATAACAAAAGTTGGAAAGGATACAGAAAAATAAGAACCTTTCGTAAGAAGAGAATATAAGACAACACAATCTCTGAAAAATAGGCCAGTTCCTTTTTTAAAAAAATAAACAACAAAAAAAATTAACATTTTTTACTACATGATCCACTATTCTGCCCTTTGGTATCTACTGAAAAAAGCAAGCATAATCAGAACAAAGACTCAGAATAGCCTCAAAACTGGAATGTTCCTCCTACTGGTGAATAAATGAAGTGTGGTGTAGAGCCATGCATTATACTATTCAGCAATTAAAAAATAAATAAGATATAGATAAGTGTAATGTGGAGTAAAACTGAACATTATGCTCAATGAAAAAAGCCAGACAGCACTCAAAAAATCGTTCATTTATATGAAATATTCATAAAAGACAAAGGTGTAGAAACATAGAATATTGCCTTAGGTGAGGTCAAGGTGGAAAGAAGTAAGATAGGAGAGACATTAACAGTAAGTATATGAAAGACCTATTAATGCATGATGAAAATATTCTAAGACTAAGTTGCAATGGTTGCACAAATTGGTAAATGTACCAAAGATAATTAAATATTATGCAGTCAAGTACATGGTTTACAAAATATATCTTGATAAAAAAATACATTAAATAAAGGAAATAGAGATACCACTGATGATCCATATTTCAGGGTTTTTTTTGGGGGGGGGCCACACCCAGTGACACTCAGGGATTAGAAATCGATCCTGACTTGGGGGACCATATGAGATGCCAGAACCAAGGTCTGACCTGGATCAGCTGCGTGCAAGGCAAACATCATATCACTGCACTATTGCTCTGGCCCAATCCATATTTCTTTCTTTTTTTTTTTGGTTTTTGGGTCACACCCGGCAGTGCTCAGGGGTTATTCCTGGCTCCATGCTCAGAAATTGCTCCTGGCAGGCACGGGGGACCATATGGGGCACTGGGATTCGAACTGATGACTTTTTGCATCAAAGGCAAATGCCTTACCTCCATGCTATCTCCCGGGCCCCCCAATCCATATTTCTAATTTCCTTTAAAAAAAATTGGGAGATCTTGTAGAAAGAGAGATAGTAGACCAGTAGGGTGCTTGCCTTGCACACAAACAACCTGGGTTCAATTCCCTGTATTTCCAATATTGTCCCCTAAGCCCTCCAGGAGTGATTCCTGAGTGCATGACCAGAAATAATCCCTGAGTACCACCAGTTGTGACCCAAATTTTCTGCTGCCCTCCCAAAACAAAATTATTGATACCTTAGCTACTACTCATTTTTAGACAGTCTATTATACTATTCCATTTGGTTTTAAAGTTGACATGCTCCATTCTTGACCAGTATTTCTTTTTTATATTACTATTACTTTATTTAAACTCCATGGTTTAAAAAGTTGTTGATAACTCAATTATTTCTGGCATTCAATGTTCCAAAATCGATCCCACTACCAACGGAACATTCCTTCCATAATTGTCCCAAGTTTCCCACCACTCTCTAATATGTCCTTTTAACAAGCACAAAAAAATTTTATTTTATATTGCTAGTGGGATTATTGAAAAAAAAGAAAAAGAAATTTTGTGAAAATTGTTATAACTCCAATGGGGTAATTAAGACATTGTTTGACTAAGCTGTTTAATGTACGTTGAACATTCTGTGTTGTTTTGTGTAAAATAAAAATAAAATTCCATGATCTGGTGAGGGACAGCTCCAGGTAACATACTTCTAACCTCTTAGGATCTTATCTGTGGGTCCAGAATTCAGGTCCCTGTTCTGGGACCATTATATAGAATAAAATTCTCTTCAGTTCTAAAACCAGAACAGTGGAGAGAAACAGATTTGGAAGCAGCCAGCTCCATGGAGGTCTAAAATTATGGCAGGAACTTTGTGGATAGGGACACCCTATGGTTTTTAGGCCAAAAGTTTTTGCTTCCTAATTTTCCAGCTTTTGCTACTTTTATACAAAAAAATTATGCTGCCCCCCAATCCAGGAGTGATTTCTGAGTGCATAGTCAGGAGTAATCCCTGAGTGTCACTGAATGTGGCCCAAATCCCCCCCCCCCAAATTATGCTATCCTTTATATTTTTTTAGAGTTATCCATCCTTCACTTAGTAGCTTTATTTCCCTTAGGGTGTATTACCTTATGTTACCTTTAATTTATGCATTTTTTTCTATAAATTCAAATAGGGGGAAGATGTGGGATTAATGGGATTGATCCGATTCTACCTCACTCGGTATACACCTTGTTACTCATTGGTTGAAACATCTTTGAATATATCTCCTTAGATTGATGTTGAGACCACCTGGTCCCACCTCCAAGTGTGGTCCTTTTTCTCAGATTAAATACTCAGATTGGGAGAAAGTCTCTCTCTTGCCTTTTTGAACCTCCAAGGAGCTGGCTGCTTCTTAGGAACAAAGGGCAAATGTGTGGGAACGCCTGAAAATCCATTTTTTTCCTCCATGAGTGTGGAGTGAATTATACTCCAGACCATGATTCATTTCCAAACCTTCCTACATCTCTCCAGTGTTCTTGTGTTAGAACCCAAGGAGGATTTTATTCTATTATAATGGCTCCTGAACAGGACTTAAACCCTGGACCCTTAGACCAGACTTGTCTTCCCAAGGGGTTAGAAACACGATGCCTGGGGTGGTCTCTCACCAACCTATGGGATCTTATTTTTATTTTACAGTTTTTCTTGTTGAGTTTAGGTAATATCTATGCTACTTTTCTATCTGATTTGGTGTGCTCCTATTTGAGTGTCAGTATTGAGAAATCCCAATTTTTTTTGAGGACCTCTAGAACTGGGTTGAATTTACTTGGTGATGGCTGTGGGATGTATGGATGGATGCTGGAATTTCCAGACATACTAGGCATGGATGGAGGCTGCCCACTACCCACTCTGAAAAGCCCTCAGTGTTTTCAGCTCACAATCCAGTGTACCTGGAGTTTTTTGTTGATTTGATCTCTCTGCAGAGATTAGTTATGAAGCAGTGAAGTTAGGCCATTGGTAGGGCAGCAACTTTGAGGTATGGACTCAGCTGCTGCGATTTCAGCAAGGTCGGAATTCGCCCCCCCCCCCCCGCACCCAGAGTTTTCAGCCAAGAAACAGGTGTACTCATGAATTTTAGCAACTTGATTTGCATCTCTTCCAAGAATCCCTGTTAGCTACATCAACAAGCCACAGCAGTCCTCACTCCAACAACTTAACTTCTTGCTTCATTACTAATCTCTGTGGAGATACCAAACCAACAAAAATTCCAGGTACACTACTCTATCAACTAAAAAATCTGGAGGGAATGAAGGCAGGCAGCATTCTCCCCACCATCACCCTCAACAAATTTCCCAAAGTCCAACAGTCATACCCACATCTCACAGTCATCACCACCATGTAAACTCACCAGTCCAGTTCCACATACTCACTGATCTGTATTTCTAGGAAGACATTTGAGTTTTCAGAAATTGTCGTGCCAAATCATTCCAGAAAGATAAGGACTTTTTTTTTTTATCTTTTTAGTTGAAGGGCTATTTTCCTGACAGTATTAAATAAGTGGAAGTTTGATGTAATACCTAGGAAATAATACTCAACTGATATGAAGAATCCACAAATTCTTCAAATAGTCTCCAAAAGTCTGAGAAAAAAAGTGGCTGTTGGGATTTTCTGGGCACCTTAAATCCCTAGAGTTCTAGAAGGAAGAAAATTACTAATTTAAGGCTTCTCGACAGCCATGCCAGATAAAGCCGTCAGATTTATTTGATTTAGAAAAATGAAGGCAGGATAATCCTTGCATACTAATAACATCTGAAAGCAAATCAGACTGGTGGCATTTTAAATGTCTTTGTGATTTGGAGCTATTCCAGATGCTGATAAAATGCCTATATCAAAATAGATCTGGTCTCTAACTTCAAGGAACACATAGGCTAGTGGAAAGGATGAGCAAATAAATAGCCAATAACAATAACAATCTATATAGGTTATAGTTCTGTCCTTGGAAATCTAAAGAGCTTTAAAAGTTGTATTACATCTCTGAAATTGTGTATAAAATATATTTTTGTTTCTGGGGGGGAAAAAGGCAAAATTTCTCAGAGACTTTTAATCTAAATGGTTAGGAGTGTGGGGCAATGAGCTTTATAAATCATCATGAGAAATATAGCAAGATTGGGGACACATAAGAGGTCACTTAATCCAGGATGATAATACGGCATGGGCAGAGATTGTTCTAGAATGCCTCCTGTATAGATTAATGTTGAAAATATGAAGAATAAGAAATTAATCGTATAGATGAGGAAATTCCACCAGAGAAAGCAACACATAGAAGAAAGAGGGAAGGGGCCAGAGAGATAGCATGGAGGTAAGGCGTTTGCCCTGCATGCAAAAGGATGGTGGTTCGAATCCCAGCATCCCATATGGTCCCCCAAGACTGCCAGGAGCCATTTCTGAGCATAGAGCCAGGAGTAACCCCTAAACGCTGCCGGGTGTGACCCAAAAACAAAAACAAAAACAAAAAAAAAAAAAAGAAGAGGGAAGGGTTAAGCACAGAAAGAAATTCATAGTACTTAAAGCAAAGGAAAATTTATGAAAGAATAGTAAAATAGAGAACTTAAGTGGTAGGCATGGCCCAGCTAGTATATGTTCCCATAAGGAGAAATTTAGATTTTTTTTTCCAGAGGACAATGAATAAGTATTAGAGAATTTTCATTTGAAGGATTCCATAACCAAATTACTTTTAGAAGAATTACTCTGGGTATAATGCATAAAATAGATCAAAGTTGAACTGGGAGAAGGGGGCTGCTGAGGAGGAGAGATGACCATTTAAGGGGCTACTACAGCAAATGAGAGATTTTGATGATTGGTATAGGAAGGGAGTCACAGTAAGAAAAGATCTGATCAGATTGTGATGATGACTATAATATGGATTACGTGAGCTATTTAAGATGCCAAGACAATGTGTGAAGATATTAAGTACCTAGCATGATGTCTAAGGATATCAACAGTGGGTGCTATTTAAATAATACAGTGGGTAGAGCATCTGCTTTGTACATAGCTGACTCAGGATTAATCCCTGTGAGTTTATGGATTCATGAGCTCTGCCAGGAGTGAGTGATTACTGAGCACAGAGCTAGGCGTGCTCCCTAAACATCACCAGGTATGGCTTAAACAACACCATTCCTTAAAAGGAAAAAAGGATATTTATAATTTATAGCACAATTGCTCAAGACGCGTTATAAAAGGATTTCCTTCCTCTTCTATTTATGGTCTCATGAACTAGTAGTAACAATCCCTTTGGGGTTGGAGATAGAGCTCACCAGTCCTGAATAACAACAAAAATAATTTCTTTACTTACTTTTATAAAAGCTACTTAGATATTTTTGTCTCTATCCCCAATTCTCCTTCAAGACTAATGCTGTCAGATGAATTACAATGCAATCAATCCCTGATACAAATCATAGGTATACATTGAAACCTTATAGCAGCATCATTAAAGAGCTAAATTACAGTTCAACGCTATGGATGGATGGATAGTGGAATACATACTTTGTATATTTAAGTAATTAATTTACTTTCCAGCACCACAAATGTGATCCCTGACACCATACCACAATGAAAAAATTAAAGAGAGGGGCCAGAGCAGTGGTGCAAGTGGTAGGGCGTTTGTCTTGCACACACTAACCTAGGACGGACCGAAATTCAATCCCCTGAGGTCCAATATGGTCCCCCGAGCCTGCCAGGAGCAATTTCTGAGTGCATAGCCAGGAATTACCCCTGAGCGTCACCGGATGTGAGTCCAAAACAAACAAACAAACAAAAAAAAAACAAAAAAGAAAAATTAAAGAGCAATAGCCTAATTTTAAATGATACTTTTATTTTTTGCTTTGGGGACACAATTGGCAATGCTACAGGGTTTTGAAAATCAAACCTGGATTGACCATATGCAAGTAAGTACCCTCTGTATTATATCTCCAGCCCCCCTAATTTTAATTTTTAACATATAAACCAAATATTAAAAAGTCTTATGCTTCAACATAATTCCAAAATCCGATGTGTATTTTTGACCATTTCATTTCAGACTAGCTACAGTTTCAGTACTCAAAAATTTCATGTTGTCGATGGCTACCATAAAGGAAAGTACACTAGACTTTAAGGCAAGTTGTAGCACTGGGAACCATTTTAGTACATAATAAATAATAAATGCTCAATAAATATTTGTTGAGTGAAAAGATGGATGAGAAAATTCCTTTCAGCCTTTCTGATGCCCTTTTTGGTAAAGTTTTTGCATTTTAGCAGGTTCAAAACAGTGAATATAATGAAGACGCAAGGACAGAGCTTCAAGGAACCAAACTAATTGAAAGGCAAGGAAAAGTGATACAAGGAAATGGTGGAAGTAACAGCCTTTAGATATATTATGGACTACATGCCTCAGAGAAAAAGGCAGGAATGATCTTAGAGATTCTTGAAGCTGATACCAAACCCTGTGTACATCTGGGAATTTTTAAGCTATAATTTCCTTTAGTAAATATTTAGGGAACAAATAGGAAAAAAGAGAGTAGAAGGTAACCAAAGAAAGAAAAAATAGCAAAAAGAAAGCAGAATGTTAGCAATGTGGTGATAATTGCTGATGTCACTGTTGGCAAAATCCAGTCCTGTCAGATGTTATTTGAGGGCCCAGGATGTCGTCATCTAGTATTTGATTGATAAAGGTCACTGGAGGCTAACAGTTGGCGAAGAATAAAGTGTAGATAATGTTCAGAATAAAGATAGGGTTTTTGATCTCAGAATGTCTTTGGGTTCCTGGCAAATTAGTTCTTGTTGAGGACTTGGTGGTGCTAGATGTCTGAAGTTTGAAATCATGCTTGATGTTGTCCTATGATATATATTAATGCCACAGAGAACTTGAAGGATCCAGGACTGGTTAGTTTCTGCTTTAGCCACCAGTAGAGAAAACAGAAACTATTGCTGAAAATGACTCTAGATAACTCCCCACCCAAATTTATGACAATCTGCAGTGGTATGTATCTGAAAATCTACACTAATATATTCTTGAAAGATTTTTATTTTTTTTTTTCTGAGACATAGCAGATGGCAGATTGGGGTGGGGGAGACTCTATGGGTCAAACACAGGACAAACACATAAAAAGGATGTTCTTTATCGCTGAAGCAATCCCCAAATCCATCAAGGCTTTTCTTTTTTAAAAGTATTTTATGTTGGCTAGGGATGTTGCCTTGCATATGTGAGGCACTGGTTTGAATTTCCAGTCTCCTATCAGTCTTCAGCTTCTCTGTGCCCTTTAGGTACTAGTCTGAAAAATATTCTCTACCTACTTCATAGGATTGCTATAAAGGTTAAATACAATAAAGTCATACTTATAAAGGTTTTAGTATAAATTAGCAGTTACTCTTTATTAAAATAAATGTATTCATCATTGGCATTGTCTTTTAGGGCTTACTTACAGCCTTTCACAGAAGTTTATTATGTAAGATCTATTACTTATAGCTGTTGAATGTTGTTCTTGTATTAGAGTTTTAAACAATACATAGAGAATACATAGCCTATGGAAGAAACCATTCAAGTATATTAAGAATTTTGCATCTCTGGATAGAACAATTAATACCCCAAATTTTAACAAACAGTTGACAAAACCTGTAAGATAAAACAACAGTGACAACTTGAATTTATATACACATAAACCATACAAAACATAATATCCCTCATTTGATAAAGTCCATTCTGATAGATGAGTAAAGGGTAAGAGATATTTCGATGCATCTTGAATACAGAAAGAACCTTCCACATTAGGCAGCATACTACACTGGATCAATGTTTGGACTCAACTATCAATTGTATTGAGTCTATTACTTACAAAGGTAGGATGCTGGCCACAGCTTTTTCATTGGTAAAACATGAATGATAATCACGCACATTCCATAGGATTGTTTTAAGAATTACAGACAGTAATGTCAGCAAACACTTGAAACAACATCGAGTCTTAGAAAGTATTCTGAATAGAAACTAACAATAAAAAACTCAAACTGAAATATGATCAAACTTCAAGATACAACTACCAATTTATAAAACACACACACAAACTAAACATTACAAGTGGGGCCAGAGAGATAGCATGGAGGTAAGGTATTTGCCTTGCATGCAGAAGGACAGCGGTTCGAATTCCGGCATCCCATATGGTCTCCTGAGCCTGCCAGAAGCGATTTCTGAGCATAGAGCCAGGAGCGCTGCCGGGTGTGACTCAAAAATCAAACCAAACCAAACCAAACAAAAACCAATACAACAACAACAACAACAACAACAACAACAAAACAGTACAAGTAAAGTATCCCAGAGGGTTTAATCAGCAAATTTCAGACTGTAGGAAATACCATAGGGCAAAACAGATTATTTCCATAAATAAATTGCAGGGAAGACACCCCAAAGAATTTATTTACTTATTTTGAGGGGTTAGGGGGCACACCCAGGAATTCTAAGGGGTTACTCTTGACTCTATACTCATGAATCACTCCTGGTGGTGCTCAGGGAATCATATGGGATGCTGGGGATCAAGCCTGGGTTGGCCTCATACAAAGCAAGTGCCCTGCCAAAAGACGTTTTTTAAAGTGTGCATGAGTTGGAGACTAGACAGAGCATGGAGTAAAAAGTGAATGCACCATATCTGATGGCAACATGCTATGTTCTGCACTTAACCCCATTTCTAGCCATGGTGTAATCCTGGAGACACCTCCATGTGTGGACTTGGTCTTAGCATTACTTTATTTAAGCAGCATTACATCCTCAAACCCTCTCATTGAACCACTAGCCTGGTTGGATAAGCATCACTGGAAGTATAGCAAGAGTAGGAAACCCTGAGCACTACTTGGGAGCATATGCCCTCAACAGAGAGATGAGACCATTAAAAGAGAACTCAGAACCAGAGAGATGGTACTGTGGGTAGGGCACTAACTTGCACATGAACAACTGTTGTTTAAATATAAATTAATGAGTCCTTGTGCTGGTAGGGGATGGTGAGGTCTTTCTCAACTGACTCCTATGACCTGGTGGGTTTGTAAACTGCATGGTGATAGTAGAAAAATTCACAAAGCAGTCAAATTAAGTTCCCGGAGTCAGCCAGCTTTATTTCACAGTCCCAACCCTAATATATACATTTCCTCACATGGCTTCTATGCTAAACCTTTTCCTAGCAGCTACTTCTCTACTCCTTCTGACTCTTTTGACCTCTGTCTCCCTTTCAGCTGCTTTTTCAGGCTTTCTTGCTGACTAACTCCCTTTGCTGAAACTACTGTTGTTACTTCTTTGATGATGCTCAACAGTTGATGCTGAATCTGATGCTGAATCTCTCTGTTGAATCTCGCTGTTGATTCTCGCTTCTGCCAATTCTCGATTCTCTCTCTAACCCTCCTTATCTCCTCTCTCCCCTCAGTCAACCTCCTCTTCCTACCCATTCCAGGTGTGGGCACTTCTGATCATTCAGGTGGGATAAATAATAAGTTGGGGAGAGGAGATATCCACAGCCAACCTGTGTTTGGACCCTGCACCCCATGTGATCCCCTGAGCCAACAAGGAGTGGTTCTTGAGCATATAACTGGAGTAAGCTTGAACATCACCAGCTGTGGCCCAAATAAAGATAAATAAATACATAAGTCAATAGAGGAAAGACACTTCAAAACCATCAACTGATTGCAACGTATAAACCAGGGGTCCTCAAACTTTTTAAACAGGGGCCCAGTTCATTGTCCCTCAGACCAGACTATAGTAAAAACAAAAATTATGAACAAATTCCTATGCACACTGCATACATCTTATTTTGATGTGAAGAAACAAAATGAGAACAAATACAATATGTGGCCCGCGGGCCGTAGTTTGAGGACCACTGGTGTAAACCTTTATAAATTCAGCTTTAAGCAATCTACAAACTGTCATTAATATAGATCTATATTTCATTGTGTATATCATAAACACATTGCATAATATACTTTATGAAACAGGTATTATGCATTGCCTGCATATTGAAGTATCATAAAGTAATCTTAAGTTTTATGTGTGATGATAGTATGTGATTCAATAAAAATGGGGTTTGGGTTTTATTTTTTTTTTATTTTGGGGTCACACCTGGCAGGACTCAAGGATTACTCCTGGCTCTGTCCTCAGAAATTGCTTCTGGCAGGCATCGGGGGTGTCGGTGGGGTGGGGGACCATATGGGATGCTGGAATTCGAACCACTGTCTGTTCTGAATTGGCTGCATGCAAGGCAAATGCCCTACCACAGTGTTATCTCTCTGCCCCCCCCAAATGTTATTTTTCCTTTTAGAGATGTACATTAAAGTATTTATAGATGAATTACTATGTTGTCTGGAATTTGCTTCAAAATGGTAAGAGTGGTACTGTGGAAAAGGGGAGAAGGAACATATAAAGGTTTATGATATTGAGTGATAGTGCCCAGGAGATTTTTTAATCTTTTATCTTTATCTTTTTTGTTTTGTTTTATTTTGTTTTGGGGCCACACCTGGCAGTGATCAGAGGTTACTCCTGGCTCTTTGCTCAGAAATTGCTCCTGGCAGGCTCAGGGGACCATATGGAATGTCGGGATTAGAACCACCATCCATCCTGGATCTGGCTGAGCTGTTTTCAGACTCTGAGTTTGCAGAGACAGCAGCTGGCTCATCATTCTTGGGAGATGAGGGTCTCTCTCTGGTTTAGTATCAGTAGTAAACAATACATTATCAGTCTTGGAAAGGCCTTTAGATCAATAACTCATCACCACCGGGAAGACACCCTTCCCCTTTTGTGCCATGTGTGGAGGAAAATATCTTGGAATCCTGGCACATACAGTCCAGAGTAAGAAATGCAGGTAGACGAACCAGAGCAACATGAAACCATTCAGAACTGGGGCCATGTGCACCGACGTTCCAGTGAAAGGCACAGCACATTCAGGCAGCTCAAGAAAGTCATCATGGCGATAATCCACCAGAGGATCAAGCCACTCACCATCATTGGGGGTTTCCAGGTCCTCAAGTCTGCTGTTGGAGCGCTAGTTGTAAAATCACCCCATGTGCCTTATATCCAACCCCAGGTAAATGAGTTTGAATCAGGGTCGCTCATGAAATAATTCAAACCAGACTAAGGGTGAAACACATGTAATCTGAAAATCTTCTGTCTTGTATCTCCCCCAAATTGCCTGCCAGAATCTAGCACTCTAGGACCACAAAAGCACAATACAATAAAGCCTTCTGTACACCTATTTTCATAGCAGCACTATTTACAATAGCTAGAATCTGGAAACAACCCACATGCCCAACAATAGATGAGTGGCTAAAGAAACTGTGGTACATCTATACAATGGAGCATGATGCAGCTCTTAGAAGAAATGAAGTCATGAAATTTGCTTATACATGGATGAATTCAGAGACTATTATGATGAGTGAAATAAGACAGAAGGGAGAGATAAGCACATAACAGTCTCACTCATATGTGGGATTTTAGAAAAATAAAGGACAGTATTATAATAACATCCAGAGACAATAGAGCTGAGGGCTAGATGGACAGCCCATGATAACAAGCTTAACACAAAGTGTAGTAAGTACAGTTAGAAAAAATAGCTACACTAGCAGTTATCATGACATAATAGAGAAATACAATGCCTGTCTTGAAAACAGGCAGGAGGCAGGGTGAGGTAAGAAATGGAGAGACAATGGTGACAGGAAAGTTGTACTGGTGAAGGGGGGGTCTGCATTTTATGGCTGAAACCCATTTACGAACATGTTTGTAACCATTGTGCTTAAATAAAGAAATTATTTCAAAACAAAACAAAATGGGCCAGAGAGATAGCAGAGCAGATTGCCTTGCATGCAGCCAATCTAGGAGGACAGATGGTGGTTTGAATCCCAGCATCCCATATAGTTCCTAGTGCATGCCAGAGGCGATTTCTAAGCTCAGAGCCAGGAGTAATCCTTGAGCATCACTGGATGTGACCCAAAAAACAGACAAACAAACAAAAACAAACAAACAAAAAAAAAAACCAATCCCAAATGGTAAGAGTGGTACTGTGGAAAAGGGGAGAAGGAATATATAAAAATTTGAGCATGAATTACTGAAATTGAGTGATAGGGCCTAGAAGATTTTATGATCTTTTATCTTTGGGTCAGTCAGGCTACTATAACAGAATTTCATAAAATAGATAACTTATGAATATCATAAATGTATGTATTTATGCCTCACCAGGCATAAAGTTTTCAGGTCTTACTCCTGGCTATATGCTCAGAGATCACTTCTGGCAGTGCTCAGAGGTCCATTTGACGTGCCAGGGATGGAACCCAGGTCAAAGGCATGCAAGGCATGCACCTTACCCAGAGTCCTATTCAACCACTCCTGGAAATTCACTTCTTACAAAATCAAGGTAGTAGTGTGTTAGTGCCTTGTAAGAATCTGCTATCTGGTTCTTAGATGGCTATCTTCTCTATAAATCTTTACCAGAAACAACAGAGATGAAGACTACCTGGGGTTTCTTTTTATAAGGACTCTAATCTCATTTGTGAGTCCCTCCTCATGACTTAATTAGCCCAAAGGTTCTACCTCCAAATACTATCCCATTGAGTGTCAGGATTTTAATACAGGAAATGGGGTAGTGGGGTGGGTTAGGGTCTGAATCATAAATATTCAATTGTACCACGGTTCTCTCTACTTTTACATATATTTGAAATGTTCCATAGAAAGTTTAATGGGGTTGTTGCTGTTCTTGTTGTTGTTTTTATGATTTTTGCTGAAGTTAGATTGTAGGGAAAGGGAAATAAAATCAAAATGGAAAAAGGAAATTCCTCAGCTTGATTTTCACAATCCTGCTTGATCTGATCTTTATATAGCTTATCAAATTTTTATTTTATTTCCTTCTCCCTAAACACAGCTACTTCTTTTCAATAATCTTCTCTCCTAAATCCTCTACACTTGCCTGTTTTGTTCTCTACAACTTCTTTTTAGTGTGCTTGATTTTCTACTGGGAGGCCCAATGTCTCCAAATTTACTAGAGAAAGTCTTCTCTTTCCACAATCAAAATCAATTCTAAATTCGCCTCCTCCCTGAAGTATCTTTGAATACTCTGGCCAAATTTTCTCTGACTTTCTAATTTATTTAAATTACTTGGTTTTCTGTCAGTTCTACCTTGGTTTCTAAATGAAAATATAAGCTTCTTTGAAGCATATCCTATCTTGCTCTAAAGGTAAGGCAAAGAGTTGGTCCCTAAGAAATATTCAATCAATAGCAAATTTCAGTTTATAAACCCAAACCTGCCTCTACTGCCTTTGAAGTTATATGTCTCCTATCTTAGATAGCCCAGCAATTGGATTACTTGCAGTTCCTTAAACATACCCCAATTCCAGAAAGTTCTCCCATCACTCATATCTGGTCATAAAACTTCCTTTGTCTGAACCTTCCTAGGTCTCCACCTATTGAAATGTTATTCTTTCTTAAAGCCCTAATTTTGTATATCTCTTCTTCAGAAGGTCTCACCTCTACTTCCTTTTCCAGTCAAATGAGTTCTTTTCTTTTTTCAATTTCTGGAACAATGGGCTTAATTGTAAAATAGTTATAGAAGAAAAAATGATCACTACTGCTTTGAGAATCTCCTGGATAGTTCATCTCTTTATGGACACATGAGCACAAAATATCATAATTGTAAAAAAGGTTCATGGTCCAATATTAAATTAATACCTTGTTCTCTTTTTCTATACTAACACTGAACTTTCTGGTGCTTTTAGACACTATCTTATGTTTTCTTACATACTAACTTAAAAGGAAAACTGACTTGCTTAAATTCGCAGCCTTTCTTTTCTTTTCTTTTTTTTTTTTTTTGTTTGTTTTTGTTTTTGGGCCACACCCAGCGGTGCTCAGGGGTTACTCCTGGCAGGCACGGGGGACCATATGGGACACCGGGATTCGAACCAACCACCTTTGGTTCTGGATTGGCTGCTTGCAAGGCAAACGCCGCTGTGCTATCTCTCCGGGCCCAATTTGCAGCCTTTCCAGCATTAGCATGTTGCATACATTTTAGTCTCTTAAAAACATTTGTTCACAGTCTGAAGTTCCTTTTCCTAATTAAGATAGAATGATTGTTGCAAAGTTATACTTTGTAAGAGTCGTTTCTGGCTTATTCTTAATCTTTCCTACTCGATTTAACCTTAAACAAGTCACTGAACCTCCTTGTGTCATTTTCTTCTTATAAACAAGGACCACTCTGGATTAAGGAGCTGTTAAAGAGATAAGTACATTATCTTGCACACAAGTAATTTCTCTGCTGATGCCAACTGTTATCATTCTAGTACTTTGCTCCTCTGTCTCTCGTAGTCATGAGTCAACCTAGAAATTGGCCTAGAGACATAACGGAAGAAATTGACTCTAAACATAACCAAAGCAAGATTTTTGTTAGTTTGCTTTCGTTGTGGGACCAACCTAATAATGTTCAGAGATAACTCCTGATGGGATGGGGGGGACCATATGAGGTACCAGGAATCAAAGCAGAGGGGTCATGTGCAAGACTCTAACTTTTAGACTATCTCTCCAAGTTCTGAATCAAGTTTTACAAAAGGTTTTTCAAGAGAACTGGGAGATGTCTCAAAGGTTTGGAATACATTCTGACGACCACCAGAAATGAACACTAGTGAAGGGATGGGTGTTGGAATGTCATATGTCTGAAACTCAACTCTCAACAACTTTTTAACTCTGTATCTCTCAGTGATTTAATAATAAAAAAAATGTTTCTCTCTCTTTTTTCATTCCAGTTTAAGGAAAAATTGGGAAGAGCTAAATTGGGAATGAAAGTTAGCATCTGACAAATGTTTTGTGCAAACACATGTTTGTAAATGAGACCATGATTTCCAAATACCCTTTTCTGGAAGATGAGTAAGGCACAGTGGCCCAACTATTTATCATACATGATGGCGCATTCTCTGAGTGACTGAGAACCTTGGACAGAAATTATATTGGAGGGAATTAATCACTAGAAAATATCACTATTAAAGCTCAGCCTAAGCTCTGAACCTGAACTTCTGGGGATTTCACCCAAAATAAACTGAATTCCTCAGTTATAATTGCCAAAGAATCTGTGTGCCAGATTGGCTCTAACTTCTGCTAGGGGAAATGCAACCCAGGCAAGGGACTGTTCACAACTTTGAGGGGGAGATCAGAGACACTGGGGCTGTCTGGCTTTCATAGAATTTATTCTTACTACCAAGTACTATCAGCAATTGGTCATTCATTCATTCTTTGATTCAGTTAATTAGCCCCTCCCTCAGCCATTATTTTTGACCACCCAATAATAATCATTAACAATTATTTACTATTTATTTCTTATGAGCCAGGCACTGGGCTAAGCATATTATGAGTTATTTCGAAGCTATTCTTCCCAAAATACTGTGATATAGGTATTGTTAGGATTTAAATTTTTAGCTCAACTGAAATTGTGATGTAGGTGGGGTAAAGAGGAGGGAATGTATTTGTTCTGTTTTGTCTGGAGTCTTCTGTCCCTTCCATTCACACATGATGAGGACAAATTAAATAATACAATTAAAATCTTTGTTCTTTGTTGTTGTTGTTGTTGTTGTTGTTGTTGTTTTCTTTTGATTTTTTTGTTTTGGGGCCATACCTGGTGATGCTCAGGGGTTACTCCTGGTTATGTGCTCAGAAATCACTCCTGGCTTGGGGGACCATATGGGATACCAGGGACTGAACCCAGGTCCGTCCTGAATCAACTGCATGAAAGGCAAATGCCTTACTGCTGTGCTATTGCTCTGGCCCCTGAAATCTTTGTTCTTGTCATTTAAAGTCTTTTTAGATAAAGCTTATTCTCTTAGACCAACTTCCTCCCAGCCTCTGCTTTTTCCCTGTTTCTTATTTCTCTTTGTCTCTCAATTTCTCTCTGTGTGTTACTCTATGTGACTATATCTCTATGTCTCTGTCTCTTTCTGTGTCTGCTCTATCCCAGGACCCTCCCATTCCCACACACCCACCATAGTATTGGATATATGTGAATTAATTTTCTCAATAATGATGGGAGTGTTTAGATATGCTAATGGATGACTTCATCAAGTAGGGTGGAGGTTTTGGAGTTGCCACATTACATATTCTCTCATTGGATGTCTTTATACATGTCAGCTTCTTCCTCCTATCAAAGAACCACGACATATACCTCTCCATTTAGCTTTCAAGGGCACTCTTCACTAAGGCATGTATTCCCAACTTTTTTTTTTTTTTATGAGAACAGAGATGCAAAGAAAGAGGAAAGGGTAAAGTTACAGTGGAAGGACAATTACGCATAAACAGAATTCTCAGTAGTCCCATCGATGATATCTCAGTCTTGAACTTTCAGCAATGAACAATAAAATCAAAACAGAGCCCATGTACAATTACTTTGTCCCCCAAATCTCCAGATTGTAGTACATACTAATTTT
>PVKC010015012.1:0-12491 GCA_004027635.1 Crocidura indochinensis | reverse complement strand
CTCCATACACCACACACCTGGGCAAGGTTGTTCAGTAGAAGAACCCAAAGATGTTCCAGTTCTTGAGAACTGGAGATTACTATGGCCACCCCAGCAGTACTTGGTGGTGCCTCTGTTCAGATTTGGGTCCTGGGGTGGATGTTTGCATGAATCAAATCCCAATCATTTTGTTCCTGACTGCTGTGTGCTCTCTACTGTCAGCCTCAAAAAGTATCTGCCCGCTACTGCAAGGAGAGTCCTCATAACGAAAAGGGGGAGCACCTTTAACTCTGCACCCTCCAAACAAGCTCAATTCTTTAAAACAAGGATGTGTATCCCAATGTAAGATTGTTTTTGGCTCATTTGTGATACCTAAAGGTACCTGAGGCGGAAGAGCATTTGGCTTTTCCTATGCAGAGCAGCCTCCAAAGGGCCTGGAAAGACTGATGCCTCTGAATTGTATGAGAAACTGCACCATATGCAGATGTCCTTGGAGACTTGCTGGAAAAATCAGGAATTCAGGCACACCTCCCGACCTAGGTCCTTTCACAATGAAGAAAGGACAGTTTTCTGTCCTTACTTTGGAGCATCTGGGAGTGGTAATGAGAAGACAATCTTTTGTGTGTGTGTGTGTTTTGTTTTGTTTTGTTTTTTGGGGCCACTCCCGGCAGTGCTCAGGGGTTATTCCTGGCTACCTGCTTTGAAATCGCTCCTGGCAGGCATGGGGGACCATATGGGACACCGGGACTCGAACCTACCACCTTGGGTTCTGGATCGGCTGCTTGCAAGGCAAACGCCACTATTCTATCTCTCCGGGCCCGAGAAGACAATTTTAATACCTATCTCTTTATACTCACTAGCCCTACAAAATCCCCTGGGATTGTAATCCAAAGGGAGAAGAAAGAAATCTTACAAAACACAAAGGTTTGGTAATGAACAAATACCATTATTTGAAAGATCCTAGCATTAAAATATGGTCAGATTTAATCTGGAATAAATTTCCTCTTCAGTGCTATCTAAAACTTTGAATATGATCATCTAACCAAAGGGAAGAGTTAGAAAGAAAAACCATCCGTGAGGTCCCTTTTGATTTCACAATCCTTGACTTTTTTTCAGTACATTATTAGCATATGAAATTATCATAAGATAAACTTCAGCATCAAGAACACCTATTTCTGGTGGAAAGCATCTTAACTCTTTTTATTAAAAATGTTTCCTGCTTGCCACAAATAGTGGAGCAGTGTAGTTAGGGTAGAGAAGGAACCACCATGACAATGCTAGTTGGAAATGATTACGCTGGACAAGAATTAGGTGTTGAATGAGATTAAGTGATATGAAGGGTATCCCTTCATAACAAAAAGGAAAAAAAAGGAAAAGGGGGAAAGGGAGAAAAAGAGAGAAAGGGGGAGAGAGTGAGTGAGTGAATGAGTGAGAGAGAGAGAGGGAGGAGAGAGAAAGGAGAAAGAGGAGTTAAATGCCTTCCCCAAAGGCAGGAGGGATAGCAGGAGGAAAACTGAGGACATTGGTGGTGGAAATGTTCATGGGTGAAGAGTGGTGTATATTGTATGACTGAAACTCAATCATGAATAACTTTGTAATCATGGTATTTAAATAAAAGGAAAAATATATTTCCAATTTATTTCTGCAGTGCTGGGGTTGAAAATAGGATCTCACACATACAAGACATATATTTTACTACTGAGGCATACATCAACACCCTAAAAGGTTTGAAATTTGAAAACACACCCTAGATTAAGTGGTAACAATTTAATGATCATTTTGTAATAATACATTCCAACAGGAGCAGTGAAATGTAGATAGAAAGTCTGAAAGAAAATTAATCAAGGTGATTTTCTAAAATTATGGCCTAAAGGCATGCAGAAAAAGCAAAAGTACTAATATATCAAGATAATACTTCTAGCATAATACCAATGCTTGGGCAATGTTTATGGACTTAATTTCTAGTACTAGGAAAGTAGATAATTTTTAAAAATTACTTCCTTTAGGCTAAATAAAGGGACACCAATTTAGCAGCAATGAATAAAGTAACAAATGATTCTATATAATGTAACATGCAAGAGGAAAGAGTAGAATTCTAAGCCTGTGGAGCAAAAATAAAAAAATATGATAAAAGGAGAAATGGTACAAAATCAGCAGATGACCAAGAAAGCATGCCTCAAGTACAACTGGCTTCTGGGTCCACTAAGAACCATATTAAAGTTATTAGAAGTGTAACAAATTAAGAAGAATTAATACCTTATTTAGGAGGTATGGTAAAAAAAAGTATTTCCCTTTTTTGTTGTTGCTTACATGAAAAGCTACTCAGGAATCACTCTTGTTGGTTTTTACAGGGGACCATACGGGATGCTGGGGATTGAACCTGGGTCGATCACATGTAAGGCAAACTCCTTGATTCTAGTACTATCTTTCCAGCTCAAAATGTATTATTTTTTTTTTTTTTTTGGTTTTTGGGTCACACCCGCCAGTGCTCAGGGGTTACTCCTGGCTCCATGCTCAGAAATTGCTCCTGGCAGGCACAGGGTTTTTTTAAATAAGCAAACTATGTTGTATACAAGAAAATAAAATTTGATGGGTAAAAAAACTAGAAATGAAAAAGGGATGAAGTTTGGGATGAACATTATTATTTGTAATCTGTTTTTGGAAGGGGGGTCACTCCCGGAGGTGCTCAGGGGTTACTCCTGGCTCTGTGCTCCAAAGTCGCTCCTGGCAGGCTCGAGGGACCATTTGGGGTGGCAGGAATCTAACCAGAGTCTGTTCTGTGTTGGCTGCATGCAAGGCAAACTGTGCTATTGCTCCAGCCCCTGTAATCTGTTTTTCTAATGAGTGTGTTATTTCTGCAAATCAAGTTGACTTGGTTTGGTTTGACTTCTGGGACACACACCCCAACGGAGTCCATGGTTTATTTCTGATTCTGTACTCAGGGATCACTCCTGGTAGGGTTTAGGGGATCATTTGTGGTGCTGGGAACTGAGCCCTCATGAGCTGCTTGCAAGGCAAACACCTTACCCACTGTATTTTCTAACCCTGTAGATATTTGAGGAGCTGAATTAGATGCTTCTCTTACTCCCTTCACACTCATAGCCCTTCACTTTTCTATCTGAGAGTCTTATTATTCTTCGTACTAATTATTTTCAATGTTTCCCTGTGTTAAGTTAGAAGTTTTATGAGTCTTCAAAAGCATGGAAAGACTAGTGAATGATCAGAGCATTTGAAGAATGGCTGAGAAAGTGGAACTAGCTACTTTGGAGGAGGGGGAGAAAACCAGTGAGTCACAATAAGCATTTTAAATATTTAAAAGGCCTCATTGCACAACAGTTAAGGATTTACAAACAAGAGCTCAGTCCCTTAAAACTTATTCTTTGTCATTCCAGACATGTGAGTTTGGATCAATAGGAACCATTTTAGCTTCTTGAAAGGTTCCTTTTCTCCCCATAATTAGAAACATCCAAGAGGAGAATGGGTGTGACTAGTGGTATATTTCACTACAAGTGTAATGACTCTTTGGGTGAAAATAGTTATTAATTCATACCTTGAGGTGGGAATATTTTTCCTTAACTCTAAGACCATAATTCTGGTCATTTCCAACCAGTTTTCAATTAATAAATGCTGATTTGTTCCTCCTCTGTCTTCCAGCTCAGTTTAATACTGAAAATCTATAGGAATAACTTTTGAAGAAAGATTCCTGTGAGAATAAAAAGAATATTCTAAAAGCTTCAACTATGAGAATGAAATAAATAAAGAATTCAATAATATAATGGATTAATTGGGTAGAGATTTGAGAGGTTTTAACTAACAATCAATACAAGCATTCAAGATAAAAATCTACAACGACTCTATTTCTATTACTTAACTTGAAGCATTTTAGTTCTGCATGCTTGTCATTGCCAAGCTATAAATGATGCCATGCACAGGAATGTAAGGAGAATTCTTTATAATGATAATTAGTATTTATTTTCAGTATATGTACTGCCAAAGTGAGCACAGTAATAAGTAATTATTTTAATAGAAAAGGAGGTGATATGGTTATAGGTAGTAGGAAACAAAGAGCTAAACGGAATCCTGAGGAAAATACTAAGGTAGTGCTGCTAAGGTTTTTATTTCTTAACCCTATAATACACCAGGCTGAGACAGACAAGGGCTACCAAAGTGAGGGGGCCAGGGAGTTCAGGAAATTCTACACCTTCAAGGACTGGTCTTCCCCACTAGTAATGGCCATGTCAATGCTGAGCTTTATGTTTACTTCCTCATTCCTCATTCTCGAATCTTATCTACATAAACACTAACAAAACGTTCATGTGCACTGTGAGGGTCAGGAAAAGTCATTGCAGATGCTTCATCCCTACCTTGGCACACACTTTAGTTCCTACTCTCAATACCATTTAGGGCACTGGTGAAGTGGGGGTATTCTGTTTATGACTGAAACCCAACTAGGAACATGCTTGTAATTATGGTGCTTTAATAAAGATTTATATTAAAAAATACCATTTAGGGCTCCCTATAAACTGGCCAATGACAAAATCAAGGATCTGATGTGGGAGACTGAACCCAAAGAGCAGAGACCCCTCACCTTTAAAATCCTTTTATAATTTTGGCTTTAGAATAAAAAATTTAAACTTTAATCAAGAGCAATGAGGCTTTCATCTTTCTTTGTCTCTGTCTCTCTCTTTCTCTGTCTCTCTCTTCAGCAACTAGATCTCTAAAAACCACCTCAGTGAAGACTGAAATGCCTTTGAGTCACATGGTTGCAACAATAAAAGTGTTTCTCCACCTCTTAAAGTTCCTCTCAGCCAACAGATTTTGTTAGTCTCCTGAAAAGTAACCAGCCAACACTTCACAATAATTAAAGCATTTCACTTTTTTTCAAGATATTCATAGGTACAAACTTCAATGCAAACATTTTCCCCATTGGTTTCATGTGTTGGGGCCATGAGTGAGCCAACCTAATATGAATTTTGAACTGAAAGCCAAGGGGCTATTGATTACAGTCCACAGGCTGGGAGCAGCCCTGAGTGAGAACTCAGATCACAGAACTGGAAAGCCTGAAATCAGTGGCCTCAGTCACCCCTGGGTCAATCAAGAACCTCAGAGTCCTTATTTTAAGAGAAAAACCAGAGGGTCTGAATAGAAACTTGGGTGTTCTTTTTCATCATCACATGCCTTTACAAAGGGGCCTCCATCAGCTCTGATCAATGATCATCAGCTCTGATCTGACCCCTGTCCCCCTTCAACCTGATATGCAAGAACACACCTTTCTCCTGGCATGGCCCCACTGTGCCCACAAAAGGATGCTCCCAGGGGCCTCCAGACAGATGTGTCTGTCATAAAATAAGACATAGAAAGGCAAGGCAGTGGAGACAATGCCGAGAACACTCCTGGAATGATCCTCTGGAGAATACAACAGGGCAAATGTGACAAATATTGTGAGAAGGCTGTCATTTTCTGCTTTCCGAAAGACATGTGGCAATCCAATCACCAATGTATTCACTCAGAAATGCATCTAGGAATGTGCTATGCTCAGTTAGTGGGGAGCCACAGAGCCAAATTCTAGCTCTCTGGAAGATCTGACCTTCTGAATTTGTGAGGGTGCTGGACTATAAAGAATACAGAAGGGAAAGGCTCCCTAGAAAAGGCCACAGATGGAGTGCTGGGGGTTGGGGTGGAGCTCTACCACTAATCTGGTCTCAGTTTGATATGTATCACAGAGGGTGAGAGTGTACTAATAACAGTGGGTGAAAATCCAAAAATATAACTACATAAATGGGAGAGCAGAGGCAATATGGGATCCCAGTTTCTATCACATCCCCATGACTCTGGGGAGAACCTATTTACGTTTCCTCACAGTCGTTTGGAAAAGGTAGAGAAAGAATCACAGGTTTTTGATAAGAAATTTTGCAAATAACATGGCAGTATTGCAAAATGCAAATGTAAATGCTATGGAGCCATCTGTTCAGTATTACAGCAACACTGGGGAAAGGCTAGGAAAGAAATGATGTTTGAAATCATTAAAAAAAAATCACATGTCAAGTTTAAAATACTCAAGAATCTTAAAACCAGCATCAACACATTCAGCAACCATATGGCCTTACAGCAGGTTACAAAAAAAAAAAAAAAAGACAAAACACTTTGCTTGCATTTTCTACTTCTACCCAAGGGCTCCTAAAACATGTTTATTTTTCTCATGAGTACCTTTTTTCCTGTTGTATTCCTTGGTGTTTACAACCTCCTGAATTATACCTGGAATTGTAATATTCATTTTATATTTTATGAAGCAGGAGATTGAATTACAGAAAAGAAGTCTTAGAGGTGACTATACATAACTTATTGTACATTTCTGCATAGATTGGATTTATCTATAGACATCTCTCAGCCTCTGTAATATTAGTAGCTTCACCAGGTATCACAACTTCCCAGGTACACTGCAAAGTGCAAGACGTTCTAAGAATCCTTCAATTGGCACCACTATAGAAAGTGAATAAATCTTGTTACTATCCGGATTTTATAACAAAAGAAGCTTCCCCTGTCTGGAGGCTGCACACAGCAGATGCAGGGCCCCTCTCCAGATTCAGTTTTGTGGCCTATACTGATGTGATCCACAGCTGCCACGTGCATCAGTGTCCAGATACATGTGAACATTTGTAGGCTCATCTTCAAGTTAAGCAATGAAGAATGCCTTGGCTAATCTAGGAAATCTTCTTGGAGATAAATGAACTCTCAAGAAGCATTTTTCAACCGGGTGCCACATAATCTCCTAGGCCCATGTGAGATTCCAAGGGGATCACAGGTAAAATTGTAAATGATGAACTGTAGTATGAGATTAGAAGTTTGACCCTACAACTGGGGCACATGGTTGGAAAAAAGGCTAATAATTATCTAAAGCGGCAGTTTCAATGATTACACCCATGTAAGTTTGAGAATAATTGGTTAAAACTACCATTAAGTAAGTAAGTGGCAGGGGCCGGGCGGTGGCGCTGGAGATAAGGTACCTGCGCTAACCTAGGACTGACAGCGGTTCGATCCCCCGTGCCTGCCAGGAGCGACTTCTGAGCGAATAGCCAGGAGTAACTCCTGAGCGTCACCGTGTGTGGCCCAAAAACAAAAACAAACAAAAAAAAAAAGTAAGCAAGTGACAAGAATTTTCTACAAACACCAATCCACAGATGGATTGTTGAAAATCGCTGTTCCCTGTACCACCCCTTCCATAAACAACCAAATAAAAACCAAAACAAACAAACAAAAAATACCCCAAACCCCCCAAGCAACAAAGCAAATAAGGAAACAAGGCTTCCAAGAGCAAATGACAGGAATAGAGGAACTGGAAAAACTAGAATAGTATTGATAAAACCTGCTAGTCCCACCAGTGTGGTCTCAAGAGAAATTACAAGACCGAGACCAGTTTAGGCAGGCAATCCTGACATTACCAATCCAAAATTTATTCCGTTCTGCCCTGGTGCGGAACCTGAACCTCCTGCCCCTCCCTGCTAGCAATGAAGCTTCCACACAAACCTAGAACCCACGCACCCAACATCTGTCCAAAGAGAGGTCAGTTGGGCCTGCCATGGACAGGGATGGACAGACATGTCAGAGTCAGTCCCAATAGAAGAAGAGGTTGGCATATGGAAGGCCACATGCAGTGGTCCACAGCTGGATAAAGGACTGCAGGACAAAACAAATTGACATCCCAATCAAGCACAAAGAAGAATGTTCAAAGAGACTTTGCATTGACATGGTGACAATATTTTTATTTTTATTTAGAATGAAAACAACCACACCAAGCACTGGCCTGAATAAACAGAATGTTCATGGCATGGGCACAGTGCTGGGGGCACATGAGTGCCAATATGGTAACACAGCTTTCCCTTATTAACAGCAAACACACTAAATAATAAGTCTAAATCTGAAAACTCCTGGGCTTTCTATTTATTATGCCTTCAAAAGCCAGCAAAGGAGTGACCATATCTCTCAACAGGGTATTCACATCAGCACAGACATTTCCTGATCTTACAGAACATTCATCTTCACATTCATCTACTGCTTATTTTTGTATTTGTTTTGGAACCACAACTGCCAATGCTTAGAGCTAACTCCTAGCTCTAAGCTCAGAGAGCACTCCTGGTGGACTTGGGGGACCTTATAGGATGCTGGGATTGAAGCTGGTTGGCCCAGTGTAAGGGAAAGATCCTATTCACTGTGCTATTTCTCTGCCACTCATATGTTTTTGACTGAAGGTTTTATTTGTTTTTGTTTTTCTTTTTCTTTATTATCTTTATTTAAACACCTTGATTACAAACATGATTGTGGTTGGGTTTCAGTCATGTAAAGAACACCCCCCTTCACCAGTGCAACATTCCCATCACCAATGTCCCAAATCTCCCATCAAGGTTTTATTTCTTAACGGATTAGCAATGTTGACTGTCCTTAGCAACTCAATTCCATGCAGATAACATATAATACTTAAAACAAAAGAATAAGGAATCACAAGAACTTGGGCAAAATAAGTCAGCACAAGAAATAGCTACAATCTCAGATTGACTACAGAAAATTTAGAAATGAAATTCACATTAGTGCATACAGGTCTGCTACAGCTCACAACCTCCCATCACATTGGCCTTTGTTTTATAATTGAGGGTGCTTGGAAAATAAATCTCTGGTCTTGAGTGGCATTTCTGCAAAAGCTGGAAAATTTATAAATAGAATACAGTTATCTCTATGGAGAATATGCCCATTTTCTTTTCCTTTTGCTAGTGAGTTCTTAGCATAGAGATATTTAGTTTCAAGCATCAAAATGAAAATGTTTCTTTTGTTTGCCTGACTGCTTGTCTAGTGTGTCAATATTAAGTGACTGGGGCAGAGATCTTAGTCTTGTTTTAGCTTTTCCACCACTGAGATTGGGTTAGTTTTGGGCTTGTCATATTGTCTTCGTTATGTTGAGATACATTCCTTTGATGTCTGTTCTTCTTAAGTCTTTATCTAGAAAGGATGCTAAATTTTGTCAAATGCTTTTGCCCTTGCATAAAATATACTTTTCCTTTCATTTTGTTCCAGTAGTACATCATTTACTAATTTGTGCATGCTGAACTGTCCTTATCAACTCAGGGGCAAGTCCCACTTGATTACAGGAGATGATCCTCTTAAAATGCTGCTGAATTATGTCTGTTAACATTTTGTTGAAAATTTGTTCATCTATGTTCATCTAAGATATTGGTCTGTGATTTTATTTTCTTGTGCTGTCCCTATCTGGTTTTAGTATCAGAATAATGCTAGCTTTGAATGTAGAAGAATGCCCTTCTCTTCAATTACCTGGGACAGTTAGAGGAGTAATTATATTAATTTTCTCTATATTTTGGAGAAAATTCAACATTAAAGCCATGTTTTTATTGTTGGGATTTTTTTCTTTTATTCCTGATTCAATCTCCTACTCACATTTTTAATTTCTTGAATATACAGTCTTGGGAAATAGTTGTACTTCTTAGACATTTTACCATGTGCTAGAAAGTTGGATTGAATTTGACTTACAGCACTGTCAATGATAGAGTTGTACACACAATATTCTACACTCATACCCTCCACCTTTATTTTGCTTCCCTTCACTGTTGTTTCTGTTCTCATCCCTCTTGCCCCCTCAGTTTTCAGTAGACCAGCTGTCATGTTTTATCTTGAGCTACCGATTACTCCTTTACTACGTTTCTCCATATATGAGAAACATGCAGGAAAGAACATCTTATATACGTCCCTCTTCATCTGGCTGATTTCCTAGTTCCAGCCACAGAGAGACAACTTATATGACTCATATTATAAAATTGTTTTTCAAAAAGTTAAGGAATAGACTTGCATATCAATGGCCAATTTGTTTTTGAAGGAGGCAATGTGTTAAATGACAATACAATGATAAAAATAAAATAGTTTCAAATTGGCTCTAAAAGAGCTACCCATACACAAAAGATGAATATTAAATGTTCTATCATATTACATAGATTATCTCCAGAAAGTTATCTTAGATATAAATACATTGGAATAAATACATTAGCTATAAATATACTGAAATACAAAACTTCTAGAAGATAATAAAGGTGAAAATATTAATGACCTTATTTTAGGCAAATATTCTTTAAAAACACAAAATGTATAAACAAGAAAAAATTATAAGTGTAAAAATATTCTTAAATTTTAATTTAAAGAACCATGATATAGAATTTTGTTGAATAGTTAAAGTTTAGGCATATATGAATAGCAATTATCTCAAAAAAATTTAAAGATAATGCATTTGGAGGAAGAGGAAGGTTTTGTGAAAGTGTCAAATAATGACCCACTGGAACATGCACAAGAGAATCAGTAAAGTCTCTTTCTGTCATTGGCATTCTTTCAGAAGCAATGAGTTCTGCTTCTACAGAGCATGTCTTATTGAATGAGAACATGCCTATTCCTGGAAAGAACCACAGAAAAAAACCACGCTCAAATTTTTACCTATACTTATCATTAAAATATTTGAAGGACACAGTATATATCTTTCAGGAAGAATGTCCAAATGAGAACTTTTCTCAAAGGGAAATCAATCTAGAAATGATTTACCCTTGATACTCAATAAATGAATGATCATAATTGATTTTTATTTCACTGAAAAATGTTCCTATAACCATGCTAGTCTTTAATGGGCACAATTGAGTGAAACAGAACATAAGGCTGCACCCTGTTTATTTGTATTATGATGATCAACTGTCAGTCTGTTTATAAGACTGAATTATTTTTAATCCTAAAATAATTATGCTGATTCTCAAATGGCTCTGTATTATTTAGTACTTCAACATTTAGTAAATGCATTTTTGATGCTGAACTACAAGGATTTTCATTTCACTGAGTTTGTTTTATTTCCAAGATTTGAGATTTTTCCAAGTCATTCTGTCAATAGCTCATTAGAAAAGGAAATTATGGTTAATACTATTATGGTAAACATTAAGATAGAAATGTATCATGAAAACAACACCCATATAAATTCCAGATTAACTTTCTTTTTCTGATGAACAACATTTCCATCCTTCCTATTACTTCCTGTTAGTCAAATTCAATTTCAATTTTTAGATAGTTCTAAAAATAATTATTTCCTTTTATTCCAAAGTATACCCTACCTCTATTGTCAAATTTTTGCCAGCTGATCATTTTGGGGAGGGTATATGTGGCAGGGTTCTGGCTCTGTGCTCAAAAATTACTCCTAGCAGGCTCAGGAGAACATATGGGATGCCAAGTTCAAACCGGGATCGGTCACATGCAAGGCAAACTTCCTACCCACTATCCTATCACTCTGATCTAATGTTAGTCAACCTTTAAACACATCTTCTTACCCAGCTTGATCTTGAACCCACAGAGATAAAATTAATAGCTTTTCTCTTTCTTGCCACTGACAAAAAACTAAACACCAAAACACCTCTCGTATGTCGTTTTGGATTCTTTAAAAAATGTCCATTACCCTGTTCCTCCTATTATAGGTGGAACATTTGTCTCTACCTTCTCAATTTTGGTTGGTCAATAGGATATAAAAGGATGTGACAATGCAGTCAACATTGAGAATGTGCTTAGAAGGATTTGCCATACTGAACTGCTCTCATCACAGGAAGGACACATTCTGGGTCATTTGTGATTAAGGATTAACTCGTGGAATAAATCTGAGTCCTACTTCCAGCTCATGTCTGGGTATAGACAGTTCCAGCCAAGGGCAGCATTCACTGATGCTTAAAGTCACTCAGTGTGGCTGTGAGGTGGGCCATTGAAGTAGCTGACTGACATTCTTATTATGTGAGTACCTCTAGGTTAATGGCACCTTGAAATAATCTTCCCAATAGAACCTCTGCTTTCTTATAGAAGTCCTAAGTGCATGCTACTTAACCATGCACGCTCAATGGAATCTGCATTGCTTTCTTCTAATGGCATTGCTTTATACTTGTTTACATGAAGCCAATGTTTTTCTTTCAAGATTTTCCTGTGGCTTTTCCTTACTGAATGGCCCATCATTTTTCAGAAGAGGTAGAGTTATCTGCAAACATGTCACTCTGTACTCTAGAATCACTTTATTTTTTTCAGTATGGATTTTTTTTTTGCATGGTAAGGAATAATCTAATAGCAATAATCACCCAGAATTCTGTTTAAAATTACCCATTACTAGGCTAGCTCCAGGCCTACTCCATCAGAATCTCTGGGGGTGGGTTGGTTCCAGGAATTTATATTTTTTTAACAAGCTCCCTTGGAAATTTGTCTATAACAACAAAGTTAAAGAAATACTTAAGTACTATAAATATGTTAACAACCCAGATCCCAAGTCAATATCTAGCCCTGGAGAATTGAAATGATTACCTATCATGATCCAGAAATATAATTGCTTATCCTTTTTTGTGTTTACTATATAACATTTTTTCTCTGCTTCAGAAAGTTATTTTTCTTTTTCTTTCACTTTCTGTCCATTAGAAACTCACTACAAAACTAATGCCTTGCAAAATATTTTCAAA
>PVKC010015011.1:0-21769 GCA_004027635.1 Crocidura indochinensis | reverse complement strand
CACACACACACACACACACACGAAATAACCACACACATTAGGATTTTCTTTGTAGACGTGATTTTTGTTGCAGACGTGATTTCTTTTGCATAAGCACTCGAAGAAGATTTAGAATCCTGTTACATAAGAGGCCACACAACCATAATCCCATGCCTTGTTATTTTGTGACCAGTCATACTTCAAATGAAAGTTTTGAAATTTCCCAAGTTTTTCAAAGTAGTATGTACTTGGTGAGAAAAAAGAATTGGGAAATAACAAACATATAGGTGAAAACAAAATATTTAGAGAACTATAAGTCAACACTTTTTGTTTACTTTTTGGGGAGGGGCACAAAGTGTTGCTTAGGGACTTCTTCTGATTCTGTGCTCAGGGATCACTCCTGGCAGGCTTAGGGGTTCATCTGGGGTGCTGGGTATCAAACCCAGGTTAGTTATGTGCAGGGAAAGTACTTTACCTATTGCACTATTTTTTGGTTCTAAGTACTAAGTTAACAACAAAATTTTTCTTTGTGGCCTTTTAAAATTATTTTTCCTGTCTTCTTGCGTGTGGTTAAAAATAACAATCTTAGGGGCTGGGCAGTGGCACTGGAGGTAAGGTGCCTGCCTTGCTGCGCTAGCCTAGGATGGACCGAGGTTCGATTCCCCAGTTTCCCATATGGTCCCCCAAGCCAGGAGCGACTTCTGAGTGCATAGCCAGGAGTAACCCCTGAGCATCACTGGGTGTGGCCCAAAAACCAAAAACCAAAAAAAAAAAAAAAAACACCAAAAAAAAGAACAATCTTACTCTAAGAAAATAATTATTTTTTGTGTATGTGTGTGAAGGCTTACCCAGTAGTGTTCAATGATTGTTTCTGGCAGTGCTTAGGGAAATAGAAGTCACTAGGAATTTAACCCAGGCCCCCTGCATGCAGATTGTTTACTGCAGAGCTGATGGTTATGTAGGTATGATGCCCTGGGTTGGGTTTAGTTCCCATTGCCAACAACAACCACACCCCCAAAAAAGAAAAAAGAGAAGAAGAATTGAAATACTAGCATACAGGGGCCAGATGGTGGCGCTGGAGGTAAGGTGCTGCCTTGCCTTCGCTAGCCTAGGACAGACCAAGGTTCGATCCCCGGTTTCCCATATGGTCCCCCAAGCCAGGAGCAACTTCTGAGCGCATAGCCAGGAGTAACCCCTGAGCGTCACCAGGTGTGGCCCCCCCCCCAAAAAAAATACTAGCATACAATCACTTGGAAATTTAGTCACATAAAGATTATGTTGAAAATACATTATTCGGGCCCGGGAGATAGCATGGAGGTGGGGCGTTTGCCTTTCATGCAAAAGGTCATCGGTTCGAATCCCGGTGCCCCATATGGTCCCCCGTGCCTGCCAGGAGCAATTTCTGAGCATGGAGCCAGGAGTAAAGAGGGTAGGATGCTTGCCTTGCATGGCTGAGCAGATTTAGATCCCTGGCATTTCATATGGTCTCCTGAATACTATCAGGAGTGATCCTTAAGTGCAGTCAGTGTTAGAAGTAAACCCTGAGTTTACTGTGCCCCACTCCTGCCCCAAACGCATGGTCCATTTTTTTGTTTTGTTTTGGGTCCACCCCTGGTTCTGAACTCTGGAATCTGAACTCCTAGTGGTGCTCTAGGGACCATGTGGGATGCCAGGATCAAACCTAGATTGGTTGTGATTGTAAAGCAATCCATTTTTTTTTTTTGGTTTTTTTTTTTTTTGGGTCACACCTGGCAGTGCTCAGGGGTTACTCCTGGCTCCATGCTCAGAAATTGCTCCTGGTAGGCACAGGGGACCATATGGGGCACCAGGATTCGAACTGATGATCTTTTGCATGAAAGGCAAACGCCTTACCTCCATGCTATCTTCCGGGCCCCCAATTTTTAAATCCAATTCTGATCATCTTCTAGCTTCCTGCACTCAGAAATTGCTCCTGGAAGGCTCAGAGACCATATGGGATGTCAGAAATCAAACGTGGGTTCGTCCTGGGTTGGCAGCATGCAAGGCAAACATCCTACCTCTGTGCTATCACTCCGGCCCCATCTTATATATACCCTCTCTGATCTTCCTCGTGTGTTGACTCTCTGTTTTCTCTTGTATTCACATTCTCCCTTGAAAAGTTACTGCTACTTTAAATCATTTCTGAGAAATGAACTCAATTTTGTGCTAGTGAATCGCTTTTTGCCTCTTAACTCCAAACCTGCCCTTCGTTGCACTGGTTTGTCATGCTAGAATACTCTTGATACATCTCTCTGTGCCAGCTGCCCTAATGGGAAGTTCTATCTCTGGCACAGCTTCTCAGAGGAGCGCTGTGGAAGGAAGGTCTTTTCTTTCCCAGACCTGGCATCCTTCTTGCTCTTTGGCCCTCATCCTGACATGAGGGCTACTCCAGGGGAAGTTCTGCAGTGAGATTTAGCAACATCCCATAGGTGACCTTGAGCCAGTTAGTTCCTCTAGTAGTACCTCATGGGCAGTTTTGAGGGTGAATTTTTTTTAGTAACTTGTGGGTTATTTCTTCCTTACTTGTCTGAACCTGTGGCACTTCTGCCATCCATAGGCTTATAAGTAAATCATCTACTGTTGTGGTTCTTCCGGATATTTGACATTAGGTTTCATCTCATTTTACCGCCTACATACCAACATTACATATATAAATATGCATATATTACATGCCTAATATTACAAATATTACGCAGTATTTCATATGTCCCCAAATTGTAGGTTCATTATTCTAGTAAATCTGCCTCCCCCTTTTGCCTGGTCTTTAGAGTGAAGGGAAAAACCCACTTACTTGTCTTTATTTACTTATTTGGTTTTTGGGTCACACCTGGCGTCACTCAGGGGTTACACCTGGCTGTGTGCTCAGAAATTGCACCTGGACCATATGGGTTGCTGGGGTTCGAACCACTGACAGTCCTGGACTGGCTGCATGCAAGGCAAACATCCTACCACTGTGTTATCTCTCCTGGCCCCTTACTCATCTTAAAAACAAACATGTGGACATAGTTTGGCATTTTTCTTACTTGCTGATTCATAACCCAGATTCTCTGGATTCTTCATTTTTTTGGGGGGGGTCACACCCGGCAGTGCTCAGGAGTTACTCCTGGCTCCAGGCTCAGAAATTGCTCCTGGCAGGCACGGGGGACCATATGGGGCACCAGGATTCGAACCGATGACCTTTTGCATGAAAGGCAAATGCCTTACCTCCATGTTATCTCCCGGGCCCCGGATTCTTCATTATTCAGAAATATTTTGGATATGATTTGCACACCATTAACCAGATTAATGTACTTTTTTTTTTGTGAATTTGAGAGTAGTTACAGAGTTGTATAACCAACATAACCCCATCTAATTTTGTAATTTTTCTATCACCTTGGAAATAAATCTTAGACCTGTCCTTGAAAACCAATAATCTGTTTTTGGTCTCTCTATATAATTGATTTTCTTTTGGAAAATTATATAAATAGAACCATGTAACATTTTTTTTCTCGTCCAGTTTTTGTCAACTCAGAATATTGGTTTTATTTTTTAAATTATTTCTGTTCTTTTACAGTGCTGAGTAGTCCTCAGTTTAAGAATGATAGTTTTTCTGTTTTAGTCACCTATTGGTAACATTCGGGTATTTCTTTCTTTTTTTTTTTTTTTTTTTTTTTTGGTTTTTGGGCCACACCCAGTGACGCTCAGGGGTTACTCCTGGCTATGTGCTCAGAAGTCGATCCTGACTTGGAGGACCATATGGGAAACCGGGGGATCGAACCATGGTCCATCCTAGGTAAGCGCAGGCACAGCAGGCACCTTACCTCCAGTGCCACCGCCCGGCCCCACATTTGGGTATTTCTGATCCCAACCAGCTGTAAACAATGATTCATTGAACACGTGTGTGGGTTCTTTGTGTGGATTCATATCTCTTGGGTGAAAAGTCTAATCACATTGATAGAGAATGGGAGTAATTCTCTGATGTTTTAAGGACCACCCCAAAGTGATTTCTAAGTAGCTATATTCTTTCATCTACCCACCAGCAGTATGTGAAACATTCAGTTTCTCACCTCACACTTGGAAGGCAAACACCACTGTGCTGTCTCTCCGGCCCCACATTAGTTATGTTGTGCTGGAGATCACACACTTTTGTTGTGGTCCCAGGGACCTCAAACAATAGTGCCACCAGGTACTGGGGGTGGGGGGCTCACTTGTGATTTTATACCTTGTAAGATAGTTGCTCTGCATTTGAGCCCAATTTCCAAGCCCCTTCCTTCCCTTGCCCATTTATAAATTGTCTTTTTTATTATTGAACTACAAGAGTTCCCCTTATATCCCAGATACAAATCAATTATTAGATAAATGACTTTGCAAATATTTTCTCTCAGTGTGTGGGTTGTTTCTTCATTCTCATTTTTCTTCTTTTAAAAAATTGAGGTGGGGCCCAGAGAGATAGTAGAGGCTTGATTCATGGCATTCTATAAAGGGACTCTGAACCTGCCAAGAGTGATATCTGAGTTTAGAACTAGTAGAAACCCTTGAGCACTTATGGGTATGGCTCTAAAATTAAAAAAAAAAAATAGCACTTGCCTTATGTATATGAAACCCTGGGTTTGATCACCAGTACTTAACCAAATTTAGTGTACTTACCCATTAAAGTGACCATTTAGTGGTTTTCAATTTGTTCAAGGATTGTGTAATCATGTTCATGGTGCAATTCCAGAATAATTTCATCACTCCCCAAAGAAGTCCAATAGCCATTAGAGTCACTCCCATTCTTGACTCTCTCCACCCTTAGGATTTCTTTTCTTTACTCTATCTCTGGGTTCACCTCATCTGCCCTTTTACTTTCCTGAAGAGTATTTTTTGAAGCACAAAGCAGTTTAATTGTTTTCTTTTATCTTGTACTTTTGGTTCTGTATTAAAAAATAAATTGTTGCCTGGATCAAGATCACAAAAGCTTTACTCCTAGATTTTATTCCAAGAGCTTATAATTTTGCCCTCCCACTTAGGTGTGCAGTCCCTTTCATGTTTATATATATATATATATATATATATATATATATATATATATATATATATATATTTGTGTTACCTAGAGAGCCGGATATCACTTATTGCATTTATTCAATGTAAAGTGTGTTGCTGCTATATACCATATAGACAGATTAGACATTTTTATATAGTCTGGCATTCTCAGCCTAACATTTTTTGCTCTTTCCTCAGAAATCTTTGATTTTGTTCCTTGTTTTCTGATAATGCTCTTGTTTTAGACTTTTCCTGACTCTTGGTGACCTCATAGGTATTTTCTTAGCTATATAGCATGGATTCTATTTCACTCTTTCCAGAGCTGTTTTCTCTCCTCATACTTCATTCATTTAACTTACTTGCCTGTGGACTTCTGTGTTTGCAAGCCATAACATAAAATGCCATGTTCTTGCTCCTGCAATTCTTTTTTTTTTTGCTCCTGCAATTCTATTCGTAATTTACTAAGTATTTAGCAGTGTCTATTCAGTTATAGTTCTGTTCTAGGCACTAAAGAACAAGTAAAATAACCGTAAGTTTTTGATGACTAACTCACTATTTTCAAGTATAAAAACAGAATAAAGAAACCAACTGGGGCCCGGGAGATAGCATGGAGGTAAGGTGTTTGCCTTTCATGCAAAAGGTCATCGGTTCGAATCCCGGTGCCCCATATGGTCCCCCGTGCCTGCCAGGAGCTATTTCTGAGCATGGAGCCAGGAGTAACCCCTGAGCACTGCCGGGTGTGACCCCCCCCCCAAAAAAGAGAGAAACCAATTGTTTAGTTCTGGATATTGTATGTTGGGTATGCAGATGCTTTGGTGCTGGCTGGGCTGCTGGACATTGCTGTTTGTTTCTTGCTTGGATTTACCAACATTTAATAAAGCAGGGATCAAAAATCTTTGACCTTGTTTTTTCTGCAGTCCCCAGTATGTTACATAGATTTATACATATCTATCTGTGTGTATTGTATATATTTACCCCTGACCTATATACCCAAATCTGACTGTGCTCAAGGCTATTCTAGATCTGCTTAAGTAGTAACTCTTGCCAGTGCTGGGGTGAGGGGGCATATGTGGTAGCAGAATATGGTGAAGGCAAGTGCCTTACCTCATGTACTATCCCTCCAATTTAAGGGACTTTATATTTTTGAAAATTGTGAAATAAAAGATCAAAAAAGGATTAATAATGAGATTATAAATGGTCTCAAAGCCTAAGTATTTTACTCTGTCCCTTTCTAGAAAGAACTTGCTGATTCTTGGCCACAGGCAGTGGGGATTGGCAGGACAGTGCATGCATCTAATCATGTGATTGTTTAGATTTGCTCCATGGCAACAACAAGGTTTTAAGAAGGAGTTGAAGTATGCAGGACCTTTGAGGATTAGGTTTAGATCTAGCACATTTCTTTCTGCTGTGTCCTATTGGCAAAAGCTAGTCACAAAGTGAACCAGAACTTAATAGCAAAGTATTTATTTAGTGGGAAGAACTATACAATCTCATTTCAGGAGGCCTGGATAAAAGATGACAAATGGTTCTATTATTGTCAGCTATCAAAAGTACTGGAAATAAAAAAACAGATTAAAAAGTTCCCTACCCAAAAAAAAAAAAAAAAGTTCCCTACCCTGTGGAGTATATGTTTTAATGGTATCAATAAAGTGTCCTGTTTTATCATACCTCCCAAATGATGTCTCTCAATCTTCCATGCTACCTTGGTTGCTTATGTGTGGCTTTCTTTCCTCATTTCTTGGCTAGCACCATTCTCCTTCGAATTAATCGGCAGTTAATATACTTTGTGGGGGGGCCGGGAGATAGCATGAAGGTAAGGCGTTTGCCTTTCATGCAAAAGGTCATCAGTTCGAATCCCGGTGCCCCATATGGTCCCCCGTGCCTGCCAGGAGCAATTTCTGAGCATGGAGCCAGGAGTAACCCCTGAGCACTGCCGGGTGTGACCCAAAAACCAAAAAAAAAAAAAAAAAATACTTTGTGGGGCCATTCCTGATAGATTTCTCTATACCTCATTTGTTTGTTCCTTCATGCTCTATTACTGTTAGTTTACACCCTGCCAAAACAAAGGTGGTATCCAGTTTTCTCTTTTTCTTTTTCTTTTTAGTTTTTTAATTATTTTATTTTATTTTATTTTCCTCTTTCTTTTCACCAAGCCCTTTGACTTGTAAAAGTCCACTTGGCTCTCACTTGACCTTCCCCCTCCTAGTTGCTAAATAAAAAGGTTTCAGTTTAGCTTGGTACATGGAGAGAGACCAAGAGAAGAGAGGCAACTGACTCCAGGATTCTCCCCTGTCTGGTTGGTTTATTAATTCTTAGCCGCTACCCTACTTCAGATCTGTTAACCCAGGGTCGAAAATATGGCATGTAGGGTGATTTCACAGTTATAGTAATAGATTTGTTTAATGCAGAATTATGCTGAGTACTTTTGAATTTCCTTCAGAAAGTGCTTGAAGATGAGCCTCTTTATCTCTGTTCATTTCCATTCAGCAAATGTCTCTGTTTGCTGTGTGTGAGAAAATCAGCTAAGTGTACTAGAAGTAAACCAAGAGACAGGCAAGGCTCTTGCTTTCATAAGATAATAGTAAATAGTGCTTTTACTAATCCCTCCTTTTACTAAGATTAGTATATTAGTTTTTTTTTATCATTAGAACCTTAAATCGTTTCTCATCTATAAGCTTTCTGTTTTATGTTTTATTCTTGGGAAATGTAACTATTACATTTACTGTATCACTTTTCACTTTACTTTTTAGGTGTGTTTTTAGTTGTTCAGTTTGTCTTTTGGGGGGGGGGGGGAGATTTGGGCCACACCCGGTGGTGCTCAGGGGTTACTCCTGGCTATCTGCTCAGAAATAGCCCCTGGCAGGCACAGGGGACTATATGGGACACCGGGATTCGAACCAACCACATTAGGTCCTGGATTGGCTGCTTGCAAGGCAAACACCGATGTGCTATCTCTCTGACAGTTTGTATTTTGAAAGATAAGTATATTAAATCTTATATCAAACTTCATGTACTATTATATTTAGTATTCATTATCTTCTTGGTTATTCACTTTTTAAAATCCTTGCTTCCAAGGACATATGTCTATAGTATTTTAGAAGACAGGGTTGAGAGCCTAAATTACTTTTTCTGAAGGAAAATTAGAGTTTAGTGTTTTTTGTACTGCCAAATATATAGTGGGCGGTTAATAGACCATTTGGTTTTCTGTTTTATTGAAATTCACCCAGGATGATTATTCACCACTGACTCTTAAACAGATCGACAAATTCTTGACCCTCAGTCTAGTAATTAAAATTACTTTTCTCACTGCGATTATAGTGAAAGCTGCTTTCTTTCATCTCAATTGAAGCTTTAAAAATATTAATATCTGAAATTGGGAGTATCTCATTTTCACAATTGCCAGCCTACTTGAAGCATTTTGAAAATGTACATATGAATTTTATAAATTGATGCCTGTGGATATGAAATTCAGAGAAGTAATTTAGTACCTTGAAAATAACGAATAGCACAATTTTTCTCAAGGTGTTATAGATGGCAATAGCACTTATTCTTTCATTCTTGGCTTGTTCATTCATCCATTTGACTGCTTAATATATGCGGAACAGTGTTCAAGGAGGGAGGTCTTTATATTAAATAGATCTCTAATATCTCAAGCGTATTCCAGAAGTCCAAAATAGTGACATTCGTCAGGTAGTAAAATAGGAGAAGAAAACGTGTCGGGGAATGTGGGCCAGTGTTTGAGCACTTCTCTTGCATGTTGAGCCTGCAATGTTGATAACAACCCTCTATGCCACAAGCCAAATGTGAGATCTCAAGCACACTATAACAAAATACAAAAGAGACTATAAAGATCTTGGTGAAATATTAAACATTTCTAGCATCTCACACTACCATTCTGTGAAATGTAGTGAATATATTCTGATACCTTACATTGACAGCCTAAGTTTTTACCAATTTTTCATAAATGAAGGATTTTTGAAATGTTAATAGCACATGCTTATCACTCTGAATTGTTCAAGTATCTTGATGCTCTGAATTTCTGTTTATTAAATTGTTTCAAACAAGCTAAGGAAGTGATGTTAGATGAATTAGTTAATATTTGAGCAGTTCAAAGTGATGGATAATTGTTGCAGGATGGAGCGATAATATAGCAGGTAAGGCCTTGTCTTTTTGCAGCCATCAAAGGTTTGATCCCCAGCACCCTATATGTTTGTCTGAGCTCCACCATAAGTGATCCCTGAATGCTGAGCCTTGAATAAGCATGATAACTCCTGGCTGTGACCCCTAAACAAAACAGTTTCCTTACCCAACATCCAAATTAAATAAAAATAAAATAAAAATAGAGATTCTTTCTCAAATATTCAAGAGGTTATACAGTAGCTTACATGTTTACAAATCTAAGTGACTTGTAAATTATTGTTTTTATTTGAATCTGGCTACCTAGTAGGTTAATTTGCCTATCAGCAAGGAGAACCATGTGATAGCAGGACCTGAGCTAGGATCGACCAAGAAAAGCACATTATATTAATGTTATATCTCTGGGCCTTGAACATCATATTAGTAGAAAAGTTGTCAAATAAGAATACAAAGGGGATCAGACATATAGTTAGTGGTAGAATTTTATATACGAAGCCCTGGGTTTGATTCCTGGCACTGCAAAAAACAAAACAAAACAAAAAACAAAACAAAAAACAAACAAACCAAGAATAAAATCAACATTGGGGCTGGAGAAATAGTACAACAGGTAGAGTGTTTGCCTTGCATGCAACTGATCCTGGTTCAACCCTTGACAGCTCATATGGAGCACCAAGAGGAGTAATTCTCATTCCCTGACCAGCTCCTTTAAATCTTTCAAAGGTCATTGCCTGGATTCAGAGTATGGCTTTATGTTCCCGTAGCCTCCTGTATGAACCTCTAAGACAACTAGATGTTATTGGTTGCTCTCTTGCTCAACTGTGAGCTTCTTGAGAACACAGATGGAGTCTTGGATCGCTCCATTTCTTTACCCTTTGCACAGAATGCTACCATGTTGGAATGCAAAAGGGAAAGGGAACGAAAGTCTGCATGTCTCTTATATGCCAGGTAATGTATTTAGCTGTTTCAGACAAAATTCATGTCACAGTAACTTTGCAAGAACATGTTATTATCTCCCTTTTATGTTCAGAAAAATGAAGTTAGTTTGCCAAGTGATGCAGTTATTAAGTATTGGAGCCAAGATTGGATCTCAGGTCTAGTTTGTCTCCAGAGTCTGGTTATTTCTTTTTATCATGCAACTTATTCTATTTATAAATGTGATGTGTAATAATGAATAATGATATCTTAAACCATCAGGAACATGGACTTATCTCAACAGATACATTTTTTTTAAATGTGTTAATGGGGGCTCAGAGCAATAGCACAGTGGAAACACAGGCAAACACAGGACAGACCATGGTTTGAATCTTAGCATCCCATCTGGTTCCCCAAGCCTTTCAGGAATGACTTTTGAGCACAGATCCAGGAGTAACCCCTGAGCACTGCCGGATGTGACCTCCCAAAAAATGTTAATAGCATTGCTGTGAGAATAAAATATGTAAGTAAGGTTCTTGTTGTGCTGGACACATGATATGTAATTAAACAAACCCTGGTTGACAGTGTAAGGCAAATGCCCTATTCGCAGTGCTGGCATTCCAGCCTCTTCACTATTCTTAGCTATAGTCTTGCACAAGCTCTGAGATAAATGGGCAAGTTTCTTTTGATAAGATTAACAGTCTTTCTTATTCTAGGGTTGAGTACATTGCTCCCTCAGATATAAAATTGAAGAAGTTAATGGCCACAGCAGTTGTGGTATTGATGGTGTCTGCTTCTATGGCAGACATAGGCTTCTATGCCTGCCCCTGCCAGCTTCTATGGCAGACATTTTTCTTCTTCTCTGTCTCTCTCTGTCTCTGCCTGTTTCTTCTCCCCTGCTGCTTTTTTGGAGCGTCCTAAACCTTTAGCATCAACTACCCAGAGTTGGTGAAATATTTAAAGTTACTGCTTCTCTAAAAGCTCACATATGGACTTGCTCTGCCAATCTCATCAGACTCATTGAGAATAACAGGATCTTACGTGTTCTACCTTCTATTGCCCAGTTTCCTGTTACTGGAATCTTCCACAGTTCTTACTCCTCCCTTCTGTTTACCCTGTTGATTTTTGGCTGCTTGGGAAAGAAAAGGGAAACTGAACTGTGGAGCTCTTGTAGCTTTGTAAGTGTCCATTTGGGTTTTGGAAAACCTTTTGTTATCAAAACAGGTATGAAAGGTATTTGTGTTCTGTACTGCTTACCATTTCTATAGTCCAATTACATTTTGGCTTTGGAAGTATATTACATTTTTATCTAAGATCTAATATTATGCAGTCTTATAGGGAAATATTTAATCACTTTAACCAATTTAGAAACAAACATTTGGAACAGAATGTTGTGTATTTGGTTTTTGCCTTTCCATACCTTGGTGCAGGAGTCTGGACTACTGTCTAATATATCTAATCCAAAATTAAAATGGGAGGAGTGAAGGGCATGGCTAATTTATTGACTGGTTAATTAGTCTCTATAGTAGAACTTAGGTTTATAGAAATTTTAAAAAATTGAGTTTTGGCAGCTTGTATGTTCTTTCTTGTGGATCCTTCATACAATGTTAAAATACAAAATTATGAAACTTTAGTTATTTTCCCATTAGGTTTTTACTCGGGAATACTTTAGGATATATCTGTAAAGAGTAATATCTGACTATTGTACAACTCTGATTCACAAGTGTTTTGTTCTTTGATGTTAATGCTAGATTTTCTAGAATTTGGATAGGCTGGATGATTTTTAGTTATTCAACAGTCCCTGATACTTCAGATGGATAAAAACAAATCTAATAATGAATATCATGTTCAAATTTCCAAATATTGAGAGCATTATTTGTGCTTTACTGTGAAAACTTTTAGGAACTATTTGAGGTTGAAGGAGATAAATTGACAAGCAGATGTTGTATGACTAAAGTACCCAGCTGTATACTAACAAAATGAATCTCATGCCGATTAGTTAACAATTCTTTGGCAGTCACAGACATTTGAAAAGCTGTAAACACAGTATGGGGAAATAAAAAAAATTGAAAGCATTTTCTGAGTTTAAAACATTGGCAGTGTTTAGTTTACCATCTGTGTTACCTAAAAGTAGATTTTTTTTTTTTGGTGGAGAAGTCATACCAAGGTCACTTACAAAAATTTTTGATTAACCCATTAGAGTCTATTTTCTCAAATATTGGTGTTATATGTTTTGGCAATTTAACTTAGTGAAAGTTTTATTTCAATAAAAGAATTCTACTTGGTTATATACATCTAAGTCACTTATATTTCTATTTGTTATGCAGCCGGTTAATTTTGATTTTGTCTTGTTAAATCATCCTGTGAATTCTTTGTTAAAATCTTTTTACTTTTTTCCTACTGAATGCTCCTTTGGCCTATTAGATGTATTATAATATAACTACAAAGTAAAGTATATATAATATATAAATAGTAGAACTATTTATATTTACTGTCATTGGGTCTTCTATAGGAAGGGGCAGTAATTTCTCATCCTAAGCTTTTCTGTTTTGTTTTGTCTTGATTTGTTTTTTTTTTTCATAGTGATGGGACTCAAACCCAGAGCTTCACATTTGCAAGACATGTGATCTATGACTGAATCTTATCCCCACTCAAAGTCTTCTTATATTGAACAGATGGTAGCATTTATTATTGTTGTTTATTTGTTTTTGAGCCACACATGGCAGTGCTCAGAGGTTATTCCTTGCTCTGTTGTCTTGGTGAACCAAACAGGGTGCCAAGATCAAATCCCAGTCAACTGCATGCACTAGTGCCCTACCTGCTGTATTATTTTGTTGGCTCCATTAGATAAAAGCATTTTGAGTTAGGTTTATTTAGGCCAAAAGTTTACACCAATGTTTATAGTATTCCTTTCTGTGTTCCCTTAATAGTTCAAACATGAATCATTTTATACTCATAGTTCCTATGTGCTCTATTAACTACTCATACTTAGTAATTTTATTTTCTTTTTTTATCCAGCAGTTTTTCTTAGAACTTAGAGATGTTGCAAAATAACAACATGAAATTTTCTTAGAGCTGTCATAAAATACCTTAAAACTTTATAGAAATTAAGAACATTATAATTTGTATGGAAATGAAAAATATCAGCAGTAATATGTGGCTTTGATTATACTATACAAAAGTGGATGACCTTGGTATTCATTATTACTATATTTATAATCTGCGTTAAGGGGAAAAAATCTTTACTTTGATTCTAAAACTAAATGAAGACAAGTTTTTATAAAATAATTTATTTAAGCACCATGACTACAAACATGTTTGTAACTGGATTTCAGCCATAAAATGTACTCTCCCCTTAATCTGTGTAACTTTCCCACTAGCAATGTCCCCTAATTCCCTCCTTCCCATCCTCTGCCTGTCCTTGAGACAGGCATTGCATTTCTTTCTATCATTGTCATGGTAGTTATTAGTGCAGTTATTTCTCTAACTGCACTTACCACTCTGTGGTAAGCTTCATATCACGGGCTGGTCTTATCTCTATTGGAAGACAAGTTCTTATGATGTCGTGGATTCAGAAAGACATTCAGCTCCGATTTCTTCATATGTGGTTTACTTAAATTTTTTAATGCAATTGAAGAATTTATTTTACTTTGTTAATCAACATGCATTCTATAATAAATTCTTGTGTAAAGAGGTGAATAACTTTGTGTCCTTCAGAATATTGTGAATGTCACTGCTCCATGATTAAAACTATTAGATTGGTAATTCAGAGTAAGATGCTTTTGGTTTTTTTTTTGCATATTAAGAGTTGATATATTATTATTTTGGGGGGGTGTTGGGCCACACCCAGTGGTGCTCAGGGGTTACGCCTGGTTCTATGCTTAGAAATCACTCGTGGCAGGCTAGTGGACCATATGAGATGCCTGGGATTGAACCTTGGTCTGTCCAAATGCCGTACCGCTATTCAGCCGCTATACATTATTATTTTAATGTAGTAATTATGTTGTCCTCTAGTAATACTAATTTGAATGAGAATTTTAGCATGCAGTTGTTCTGAGTTCCTGAAAACTTCCTTTTACCATTGTTTGTAATCTCAAGTTTTAATGAATATGTTGAAACGTGGTCAAAATTATTGGTTACCTTTATGGAAAGTAATATGAAGATCTGTAAAAAAAGAAAAAAAGGAATAGAACTACCATATGACTTAGAGATACCACTTTTTGGCAACTATGTCCAAAATACAAAAACAATCTATAATCCCAACTCCAGATGAATGAATCAAGAAGTTGTGTGATGTGTGAGTGAATGAATGAGTGAGTGAATACTATGCAGCTCTTAAAAAGAACATAAGTATGCAATAATAGCAGCTTGAATGGAACTAGAAGATATCATGCTAAGTGACGTCAGTTAGAGGAAAGGACTAGATAGAAAATGATGTTTTTCATATGTGGAGCTTAAAGATACACAGAAGGATATGTTCTTATTTGGGATATTCATACATTATTCACAATAGTCAAAAAGTGGAAACCTATCCAAATATCGATCAGCTGGTGAATAGACTAACATAATGTGGTGTGCGCATACAGTGAAATAGTTTCCAAACGCAACATAATAGGAGATTGATCCATACAGTTGAGTTGGAGGGAGAGTTTGATAGGGTGTTAGCATCCTGAGGAGAGGGAGGTGGGTGCACTGTTAATGAGTGTTATGTTATTATGTGTCTGGTAAACCATTATTACCAGTATTGTAAAGCACAGTCTCAATTAATTAAAAATATTGGCTCCAAGTTGTGATAATTTCAGTAAAAATATTTCCATTATAGCTAAGCTTTTATAACTTACATTTTATTCAGTTTTCACAAAAACAAGTATTTTAAAAGAGATGTAGAGCAATGTAAGCTTTAATGTAAAACTTTTAAAATAGATTTTATCTAATTTTTAGTCACTTTTACTATGCTTTTTGTATATTGGTTCTATTTAAAATTAAGATACAATTTCTGTGCAATATGCTCTACACAGTTTTCATTGGCTTCTAGTAAATTTCAAAAATTGTGCAGTTCTCACTAGTGTATAATTCCTTAACATATTTATATCCTGCCTATGAGAAACATATGTGCATTTTCAGTAACTTTTTTTCTCCTCTACCAGGTATTGGCAACCATTCATCTCCCTTCTGTCTTTCTGGATTTGCCTATCTAGACATTTCATGAGGAGTCAAACATTATGTGGTCTTTTGTGGTTCTGCTTCTTGCACTCAATATGTTTTCAAATTTATTCATTTTATTCACTTATACTTTTTTGTTTCTTTTTACAATGAAACTCTTTCACTGTATGCGCACACCACATTATGTTAGTCTATTCACCAGCTGATGGATATTTGGATAGGTTTCCACTTTTTGACTATTGTGAATAATGTATGAATATCCCAAATAAGAATGTTTTTTCTTCTTTGGGGTATATTTGGAATAGAATTTTGAAAGTTGCATACGTTGCTTAGGAGAAAATAAAAGCAATCATGAATATTAGGTGGCAATATTGTGGCATGTTGAATATAAAGTATCAGTGATAACAGATACTCAATGCTAAACAAATGAATAACAAGGAATGGATCACAACTGAGAGTAGCTTCAAGTGGTACAACAAATAATGTATGAGTTGTACATTCCTTTATATAATATCATGTTGGGGCAGGAAATGAACCCTTGAATGTTATATTAAATTTACTCTATATATAAGATTGCTAAGTTATACAGCTAACGGTAAGGGAAAAAAAGAAAAATTTCACCTAGGAGATTTTGAGGTTGCACACACACACACACACACACACACACACACACACACACACACACACACACACACACACCTTCATGGTATCAATTTTTTTGGATTATATTTCTATAGCATTGAAAAGTTTATACATCCAGAAAAATTTTGGAAATTCTGTGTTATCTATAAATAGTTATTTTCTTTAGTTGGCTCAGTTAATATCAACGTTCAGTTGGCTGACTTTTTTCTTTTTGTTTTAGTCCACACCAAGCAGGGTTCAGTGGTTACTCCTGTCTCTGCACTCAGAAATCATCCTGGGTGGTGGGATGCTGGATATGAACTTAGGTCTGTTGCATGCAAGGCAAGTGCCATACATGCAGCTCCAGTCAGACTGGCTGCCAAAGTGAAATCATAACACTTTGTGTCAGAGGGCTGGTACTGTAGTTAAAATAATAAAGATTGTGTAGTTAAAAGAAAAAAATTAAATGTTCTATAAGGATTTTGTGTTGGATTTGAAATTCTAAATGCAATCTCATCCTGAATGACTGAGTATATATAAGAAATTACTATTTTCTTAGTCTCTGGCTTTTATTAATGAAACCCAGAGAGAATCTTTATCTTATTTGTGTGTTTTCTTTGTTTTTGGGCCACACCTAGTTGTGTTCATGGCATACTCCTAGCTCTAAGCTCAGATATCACTTCTGGTGGGGCTTTGGGAATAAGGATCATATGTTGTGTGAAGGAGCTAACCTGGGTTAACTGTGGAAGGCAAATGTTCTACTTGCTGTATTGTAACTCCAGTCCCAATAAACTTTATCTTTTAAAATTTTTTGGACATTTTTACAACTACAAATGAATACAGCAGAACATGCATTACATCTATATTTAAAATATCAACATGTGTAATTCTTTTTATTTGTGATTCCCTGAGGCTTCTTTTTTTGGTATTATTGAAAACATAATGAAGATCACCACAGGATTCATACTGTACTGAAATTTTTTCCTTCATAAAAGGTATTTATTAAAGAATTTTTCCTGATGGGACAGCGAGTATATTCCCCTGGAGAATATGCATGTAGCATGAACTGCAGAAAATTATCTCAAATATTAATAGTTTCCTCTGTTAATCTGTTAATGGGATTGATTTTATTCTCTGTGGGTGTTTTATGTTCTCTGTCAATTTCTTCTCTACTTTTGTTCATCTTATACAGTGAAAATATACATATGGCAGAAATAAACCTGATCTAGATTGCCATGGAAATGTGTCTATACACATGAGGCTTTTCCTCTCTCTGCCCACCCACCTTTCATCACCATTCCCCCAACTGGTTAAACAAAATGCTTATGTTTGGAAGTATATGGATAATGAAGCTTTGTTTATGATAACTTCCTTAACTCTGTAACAGAAGTTCTGACATATTTTAAGATAAGACAGTTACAGACATACTAAAGCGCTTGCTTTAGTTCTCTTACCTGTAGTGAGGAGAACTCACAGTGTCTTTTAAGCAGAATTGATTTCCCTTTTTTTTCTGCCAGGAGAAGATCTTGCTTCTCAACATCCATTTTCATTTTCAGAAATAGGAAAGTGAATGGAGCTTAGGAGTATTGTAATATGTTCCTCTATCCTGGATACTTAGGGCCATTTTTAAGCAGTAATGATAAAGTATTTTATCTGAGGATTAAGGTGCAGTGATTTAGCATTCAGTCATTTTGGGAAATTTGAGATAACTAACTTCCTCATTCCAAAAATTTGAAGATTGATATGGTCTCTAAAAATTCTCTAACTATTCCATTAGGAAATGAGATTAACCATGAGTTGATGTGTTAACTTTATGGAATTAGTTCCTTTCCACACAGATACTAAAATATCATTTTTCTCTGACTCTGTCAACTCTTAATTATTTGACCTCTTCTCTTATGCTGTTAAGGGCAGTTATGAAAATGCGTATAGTGCCTTTGTACCAACAATAATGGTGTTTTATTTATCTTTAAATTCTTGTGCATCAGAGCCTCTTGCAGTAACTTTCTCAGCAATCTTTTAGAAACAACTGCTTTAATAATATTTTGTAGTAGCAAAAGAAGAGCCACAAACATAGAGCTTCCCCCACCCCCGTATTGATCTGTGTAGGATTACACATTCTGCATTTGCCTACTTGGTAATAAAATGGCTCAGATCTAAAAGTAAGAAAGGTAAATCAAAATGAGGGTGAAACAATAAAAATAAGACAAACAAAACCTACTATATTTCACTATAAATGAAAAAATTTTACTCACAGACATGAAGCAACTTTCTTTGTCACTGCTGTCAAAGTACTATGATGGGATTCTTTGATTTGTTTCTGGGAAAGCAAAAGTAAAATCAGTAGATAATTGGTAAATTCATACTTTCTATTTTGCATGCAAGTGACACAATATATGTCTGAGGTTGTGAACTACAAATTATAAGTATAAACATAAACAGAAGATTAAGTTATAGGCTTCTTAGAAAGGCAACCTAACCAGGCTGTTCCATAGATATAATAAACCACTGCTTTCATATATATATATATATATATACCGCTGCTTTCTCATATATATGCATATACACATATGTATATATGTGTGCATATATACACATGTATTATGAATAGGATCAACATTTGAATTATTAAAATGCTTTTTTAATTTAAAGCATATGTTATACATTGAATAAAAAAATTCAAAATTGATGTAAAAATCAGGTCTTTTCATTAGGCCTGATTCTATTGACTGGAGACTCTTGTCATCTCCTTGTATAGAACACTAGCTTGTCTGATGTTCTAAATGCTAGTTTCCTTACTCTAGAACAAGGACTTCGGTAGATTTTCTTCTTTAAAGATTTGTTTTCCTGAGATATTCATCTTAGTTTTGATAGAAACATCTTTTTATATAATTATATTTCCAGTATTTAATATTAAATTATATCATTGCAGACTGCCACAAAAGGGATAAGAATGATCATAAGTTTTTATTTTATTTTATTCCCCGCCCCCCATAAGTTTTTATTTTAACTTGGGAAAATGGCATGTTACTGATGAATTCAAAGCCCTTTGACCTAAACCTTAGCCTATTGTGGATTGCCTACTGCCTCTTTGTTTTTTTTTTTTTTTTTTTTTTTTTTTTTTTTTTTTTTTTTTTTTTTTTTTTTTTTTTTTTTTTTTCCTTGAAGATAGAGTTGTTCATGATGAGTTACAGTCATACAGTGTACAAACCTTCACCAGTTGTTGCCTGTTTTAAAGGGCAAACATAGAGTCAACCGCTATATAAAGTGGAAATCAATGCACTTGGGGAATTCTGTTGTTTCGCAGGTGTCTCTGTTTTTCTTTACAGACATTTACCTGTGATAGATTCCTATGGCTAAATCTTTAACAATAATCCTTGGTGAGGTGCATTGCTACAGAACTGAATTATTTCATGAATTCACATGTGAGAACAGCAAAAGATCTGTTTTCCTGGCTTGTTACTCAACCATTATTCTTTCTACAAATTCCGCTGGTGGGATATATTAGCATATTCCTCTCTGTCCCTGATAAAGGCAAGTAAGAAAAAGTGAATGCACAAAAACTCATGTAATTTTAAAATATATTCTGTTACATGACCTAAAAGTAAGCTAATATTTATCTAGAGACATAGCTTAGATTCTGAAGTCAGAATAACAATCATGTCCAATTCATATTTATTTTATTCTATGGAGTAGCTTGACTTGGAGAATGTTGACAAATTGCCAAGTCATTCCTGCTTCTTTTACTGCTGTATAAAATTAGGAATTAGTATCTGTCATGTGGAATTTCTGTGAGGATGGAATTAATTCATTCATGTAATAGTCTCAGAATACTGCCTGGTTCATAATAAGAGCATCATTAGTGAGAGAGACTGCCATTTTTTTTTTTTTTGAAAGGAAAGACTTGTATTCAGTAAGTCCAGACATGACCTCTGAAAGAGTTTACGGGAAGGGGGCAAGGGAAGGATTCCTGTGGAGTACAGAGATGACATCTCACTCTTGTCACAAGTTAAATACCATCTCAAAGTCCAAATAAAACAATTGAACAAAGGAAATGATGATAATTGGATCAATTTGTGAATAGAAATAGAGTGGAATTAACTGTGAGAGTAGACATTAAACCTTCCCTTCCAGGTTTATCGAAGTAAAATTGGCAAAATTATTTGCATGCACGATATACAATGTATTTTAATACACATATGCATTGTGGAACAGCTATTACAAACAAGCTAATGATCTATCATGTCACATGATGATGAAAAAGGAACTAAAGCTTTTCTCTCAGGCATATTTCTCGTATACAGTATAATATTTTTTTTGTTTTATTTTCAACCACACCAGCAATGCTTAAGGCAATGCTTAAGGGTTATTCATTGCTCTGAACTCAGGAATTACTCCTGGTGGTGCCAGGAATTAAATCTGGGTTGTTGGCTACATGCAAGGCAAAAGCCCCACTTGCTATGCGATTGCTTCCCTATAAATTAGAAAGAGATCCTAAAAATTATGAGGTTAATATGCAGTATTTGTTTTGTGGCCACACCAGGGATCACTTTTATAATATATTTGGATAGTTTGGTGAAAGATAAAATTTCCTAGCAAATATTAATTTAAAAATTAAGAATGAAAATTAGATTTAAGTTGATTTCTATGTTATTTGTTTTTTGGGTCACACCTGGCAGTGCTCAGGGGTTACTCCTGGCTCCATGCTCAGAAACTGCTCCTGACAGGCACGGGGGACCATATGGGGCACCGGGATTCGAACTGATGACCTTTTGCATGAAAGGCAAATGCCTTACCTCCATGCTATCTCCCGGGCCCCGATTTCTATGTTATTAAAAGTAACTTTTGATGATTCACGTCTCTTTTCACGCTACTGAATTATAGTCTCTTTGAAGGGAGTTTTGATGACCAATTTGTATCACTAAACTCTAACATTGGTGCCTAGCACATAGATGTTTGCTTTGTAGATACTGACTGACTGACTGAATAAATACCTGCAGAATCAACTAAAATACTTTCCTTTCTTCAATAAGAAGAATTAGCTGCAGAGTGCCTGTTCCAGCGATATCAGGGAGTTGAGGGGTCTGCAGGAAATGGGAGACATTGGTTGTGAGGAAATTGCACTGATGAGGGGTGGTGTAAATTCTGTGACTAAGCCCCAACTATAAACAATTTCTGTAACTGCAATGCTTAAATAGAGAAATTATTAAAAATGTATAACCAGGGAAAAAAATAATTAGAAACTTATTTAGCCAAAAAACAAAAACAGAAACTAATTATTTCATAAATACATTTTTCCAACTTTTCTAGGAAATAAGTTTCTGTATTAAACTGCTTCATATTTTCATGAACTGTACATATAGGGACAGCTATCCAGCTCACTTTGCCCCTTTCAGATTTGACAGAGCACTAGAAACAATGTTATAGACTTAGTTCAGTCATGCAAAAAGCCAATATAAGATTCTGTCAAGTCTGATCTAACAGGATATTAAAGGAACTTTATAATCACAATGTATCCATTGGGGAAGGAGCCAGTGGATATTAGGTCAATAAAAAAATACCTTGTTATCTTAGCTGATGTCAAAAAAGAGTATGATTAAACTTAATTATTATTCTTTATTAAGTCTTTAGTAGGATGAAGACAACTTTAGCTTAATAAAAAATTCTAGAAAAGCCAATAATCAGTATACTTTATGATGAAATTCTAGAGACAGTTCTGTGAAAATAGGATAGACAAAGACGAATTAATGTCACCATTAGTTCCCTTCATCCTCTCCTTCACTTCAAAAATATTTTCCCTTGTGTTGTATGAAAGGAGAGAAGATTAGCACTCCTCTTAACAAAAATGGAAGAGGCTTTAGCCTGCAATATGCATATAGTTATATGGTTAAGGCATTGATTGACACCTTCTTTGTAGCATCTAACTGATTTCCCC
>PVKC010015010.1:0-21766 GCA_004027635.1 Crocidura indochinensis | reverse complement strand
ACTGTCCTAAAAATGAGAACCTATGAGGGAAATGGAGAGCCTGTCCAGAGTACAGGCGGGGGGTGGTTGGGGAGGAGGGAGATTTGGGACAATGGTGATGGGAACGTTGCACTGGTGATGGGTGGTGTTCTATACATGACTGAAACCCAAACACAACTATGTATGTAATCAAGGTGTTAAAATAAATAAAAAAAAGAAAAAAAATCAATTATTTGAAATGTATTTGTTTTCTTTGAATTATTCTTCAACTCTGGTCTGCAGCTTCCCACATAGTCTCTTGAGGTTTCTTCTGCCTCCAGAAGAAAAAGGTTGCCTCTTTCTGGGGCAACCTTGCCTGCAACTCTGTCCAGTTATGCTTCCTCTTTTTGATTATGTTACCTTCCTGTATACAGACACATGGATGGTTCACTATTTTCCTAGACTGGTGATATGCCTCTAACTGATGATATGACACTTCTCTCATCCACAAATTCTTAGCCAAGTCAAACTGAGCTGTCCCCACTTCTGGGATTTCTTTGGGAGGAACGTTTCTTTTTGTTCTTTATTTAAGCAACATGATGCATAAATTATTGTAGTTTGGTTTTAGTCATAAAAATAGCATTCCCCTTCACTAGTGCACTTTTCAATCACCAATGCCCCCTATTTCCCTCCTTTCCCCCTCCCTGTCTGTATTCAAGACATGTATTATACTTCTCTCACTCATTAAAATTGTCATGATAGTTAGTGTAGTCCTCTCAGAGAGGAAATTTTCATCTGTGTCTTGTTTATATTTTTGAAGACTTAAAATGTACTTCCATAATATAATATTTTATTTCTATTCTGGACCTCAGAAAAACTCCAAATATATAAATATCTGGGAGAAATTCAACCCCACACACTAAAAATGCACAGTATAGCTACATAAGATAGTCAAAGCTAAGAGCTACTATTTGACCTGCACGTAACAGCTTTATTCCCAAGATTGTACTGGGCTTATGAAAAAAATCTATGAAAAGCAGCATCATAGACAAAAATGAACCATGCCTGGATTATTCTTGCTCAAGAAAGTGATAAAGACAAGTTAACACAATTTTTCAAAACAGGTCTAATGAAATCTTTCATATAGATGAAAAATCTGTAAGAATAGTCTTCCTTGGCATATAAAGAGGTAACATATGGGATCTAACAGGAACTTTGCTATGTGGTATGTGACTTCTATGGATGTTTGCTGGAATTTCCAGCTGGGAGTAAATGGGGTGATGGGAATAAGGTCATGGGGTGAGTTTGGTTTTGTGGTTTTCGTGGCAATGGCCTTGAGATTGCATGATATAATGAGTAAGCAAATAGCCGAAGATGGACAAATGACAAATAAAGATTAATTGGGTTCTAGAATTGATTTATTTTGTCATGACTGCTCCTTGGGCTCAACAATCACAGGAGATTTCAGGGATCACCCCAGAGACTGAAGCAATAAATCACACAAAACTAATTTGAAACTATCTCCCCTTCATTGTCCCCAGTCATCAGCCTATACCCTAAAGTACTATAAGCAGAAAAGACTTAAGTATTAGGAGAAATTTCTAATGCTTTTCCAGGGTAGAAGTTTGGCTAGTTGCTAAAAGGCTTTTTTTTTTTAAGAGTTTTGGAAAGTGAGACATTGCAATTTTATTTGTCTCATCAACATTTGTTTAAAGCAAATTCAGCCCCAGGACCTGCACAGTTGGATGCAGGAATATTCCTGCATTTTTGCTCTGGTTCCTTCCATTGTAACAGCTTGATGGAAATGTTCATTGGTGGGTTCACATCCCAAGTTTCCATCTGTCTTCATAGTGACAGACAGGTCCTGGTGGAGTTGGAGAACCAGCTGGCACAGGAGCAAGGGCCATGCTGCTGCTGTTTGTGCCCATAGCATCTCCCAGAGCCATCTGGCCCATATATACAAGGCAACCTAACTCAAGGGTCCTTTGAATATTTCCTTCTGTGGCCACATCCTTTCTTCCTGCTGTCTCTGTATTTCTTCCTCATGGTGCCATTGTTTCTCCTGTCCCAGTTCCAGTTACTTTCATTTGTGCACTTCTTGCTTATTACACTCTTGTCTCTAAAGTTCTCATCAAATATTACCTCGTGGGGCCTGGGAGATAGCATGGAGGTAAGGCATTAGCCTTTCATGCAAAAGGTCATCAGTTTGAATCCCGGTGCCCCATATGGTCCCCCGTGCCTGCCAGGAGCAATTTCTGAGCATGGAGCCAGGAGTAACCTCTGAGCACTGCCGGGTGTGACCCAAAAACCAAAAAAAAAAAAAAAATCTTACCTCATTAATGTGGCCTGGTGCTCAAGACAAGCAATCTCCAGCCTCGTGGATGGCTCTTCACAAGCTTCCTTCATGTTGTAATTCCCCTTGTTCATGCTGTGGCTTCTCCCTCTTATTGAATGTATTCCAGCTCATGACCTCATCATATTCCGAGAAGCCAGAATGTGCACATCTGCCTGGCTGTTCTCCTTCATTGTGCATAAGCCAGCATTTGCTGGTTTACCTAAGAATTCAACAATGTTTTTTTCTGAGAAAGGAAGACCTTGATTCTCCATGTGACTACATCCCGATGCAGCTGACCCACCATAGAAAAGACTTCCTCTAGCTGCTTATTGAACACAGACTAAAAAGGGTTCAGGGTTTTAAGGGATGCTCTATGACAAGCAAAGCACAAGCACAGCAACTTTCCACAAATTGGCATGTTGTCCAGCATGCTGGCAATCTCTACTAGGGTTCATGTTTTCAAGCAGATAAAGCCAAAGCTCTTATATTTATGAATGGAGACTTCCAATATGCCAGTATTTCTCAAATAATTCTTCTATTTCCTATTTAGAGAGATCAAAATGAATATTAACCAGAGGTGGTTTGATACCATTGGATGAAGTTCTCTCTCCAAGTTTCCTAAAATTCTTTAGGTCAACAGTTAAGTTTTCATTTTGCTGCAGTTTCCTACTCATTTTGTAAGTATGGCTAGCAGTGGTGGTGCTGATGATGTTGCTTCTTTGGAGTAGATTTTTTCTTGACCAAGTTAAAGATTTAATTGCAGGAACCCCCTTTCCTTCTTTGCCACTCTTTATCTGAGCATACAGTAGCTGTTCAATAGATAAGTATTAACCTGAATTATAATGATTTAAAATATTAGTGATTTAATTAACATCATTCTGATCCAAAATATAAATGTCTTAAGTTTTTCTTTTTTGTTTTCAGCCCTGATTTCAGGCTCTGTGGTTAGGAATCATTCCTGGCAGTGTTCAGGGACCATATGGGAAGCCTGGAATCTAACCTGGATCAGCCACATGCAAGGCAAGCACACTAACTTACTATGCTATTGCTCAGAATCTTCCTTTAGATATTTTTGTACTGAAAGAATAACCATATTTACTTTTTATCTTTTTTAATTAATGAAGTAACATTAATCTACATGACTATATATTGAAGAGTATAATTTCACAACTCTTACAAATGAATGTTACCACACCATGCCCACTACCAAAGCAACCATATCTCTCCACTGTCATCCACTAAACCAAATTAACCCTTTCACCCCTCTGTTCTCCTTCCCTTTGATAATTTGCATTCTGTGATCAATCTACATGTTTCTTTTCACCTGATTTTATTCCTTTGCTTTTTCACATAGGAGTGAGATTAACAAGTATTTGATTTTCTTCCTCTCATTTATTTTGCTTAGCTCAACCTCCTCCAATTCATCATATTCTAAGTAATTCAAAGATACCACCTTTCCTTTTGGGGAGTCCTAGGACTTCCTTCGATCTCTATGCTTAGGGATCACTTCTGGTGATATTTCAGGTATACTATGTGGGATCAAACCCAAGATAGCCATATATAAAGTCATTACCTTACCTGCTGTATTATTTCTTCAGCCCAATAATATCTTCTTATATCTTATAGAATTTCATTGTGTATTTAGACTACAATATTTTACCTATTGTATTCCAAAGTATTTTAGAATAAAAGTTTTTTTATTTAAACATCCATTGTTGGCCATTTAGATTCCTTACATAACATAATGTAAATATCATTAAAATGAGATATGCATACAACTTTTCTAATTAGTATTTTATGTTCACAGAGTAAATATTAGATATGGATTAGTTAGATTATATAGTACAACTATATTTTATATTTTGAAAAATAGTTACACTCTTTTCTATAGAGTCTGAACCAATTTATATTTATCCCTACCAACAAGGCTAAATTTTTCTCCATACTCTCACCAGCACACATGTTTCTGTCCTTTTTATATAGGCCAATTCATAGGTGTGACTTGATATATGATTGTCATAATAATCAGTGACATTGAGCATTTCTTCATGTGCCTGTTGGACTTATGTATGCCTCTGGTAAAGTGTTGATTTAGCTATTCTCCAGAATATTTGATAGGGTCATTTGTTTTCTATAGCTGAATTTTTTGAGTTCTTTATGTTCCTAGAATATTAGCTCTTTTCTCTATTAATGGTATATGAAAGTTTTCTCCATTTAGTAGAATGCTTGTTTGTTTCAAGTGAGTTTCTTCTGCTGTTCATTGTGTAGGACACTTGCCTTCCATGCTTCATGCCTGGATTCAATCTCCACCACCATTTACGGTTCCTTGAGCCCTGCCAGAAGTGAGTGGGGAGTCAGGAATAATTCTGAGTTTTTAGCTTGTTTTTTTTTTTGGCTTTTGAAATTCCCTTGAAATTGGAATCGAATCCCTTAGAGTTATCACAAAAGTTAAAACCATGGAGTGTTGGGGCCAGAGCAACAGCATAGCAGTAGGGCATTTGCCTTGCATGCTGCTGACCCAGAATGGATCTGGGTTCAATCACCGGCATCCCATATGTTCTCCCAAGTCAGGAGCGATTTCTGAGTAACCCAACCCTGAGCATCACTGGGTGTGCCCAAAAACCAAACCGAAACCAAACCAAACAAAACAAAAAAAAACATGGAGTGCTTTGCCAGTGTTTTCATCCATGTACTTTAGTGCTTAAGATATAACATACAAGTCTTTAACCCATTTTGAATTAACCTTGGGACATGGTGTGAAGCAATGAACTAGATTTGTTTTTTTTCTTATGTGTCTATGTAGGTTCCCAACACCATTTATTGAAAAGATGTTCCTTTCTCTATTTTATGGGATTAATTTCCTTATAGTAAAATCTATATGTATGTCAATAATTATGGACTATTAATTCTATTTCATTAGTCTTTTTGGTAATTTTGTTTTAATTTTTTTTTTTTTTTGCTTTGTTGGGGGGCCATATTCGGCAGTGCTTAGGGCTTTTTCTTGGCTTAGTAGTATTCATGAATTATTCATATCCTTGTTCCTGAACCATATGGGATGTGGGGATTGAACTCAGATTGGCTAGGTGCAAAGCAAATGCCCTCCCTGCTATACTATCACTACGGGTCCTGTTTATTTGTTTTCATTGTATTATTACATTGCTTTTCTAAAGATTACTTTACAATGTAGTTAGAAAGTGGGGGACAAGAGGCCTCCATTATCCTTACCTATATATTATTATTATTATATTATATATATTATATTTTTTAGGATTACCATTTGGCTATTTGGATTGCTTTCTGTCTGTATTTTTTTTATTTTTTTTTCATTATATACACATTTCAATAATATTTATCTTGCTCCTTGAATAATGTAACTAAAGTGTTGGTAGGAATTGCATTGAATCTACATAATGCTATGAAAACAATGATCATTTTAACAACATGAATTCTTTTAATCTCTGAGTATAGACTCTCTCTCTCTCTCTCTCTCTCTCTTCCTCCCTCTCTCTCTGTCTCTCTCTCTTTGGTTTTTGAACCACACCCACTTGACGCTCAGGGTTACTCCTGGCTATGCGCTCAGAAATCGCTCCTGGCTTGGGGGAAGATATGGGGTGCCAGGAGACTGAACCATGGTCCGTCCTAGGCTAGCTCTTGCAAGACAGATGTCTTACCTCTAACACCACTGCTCTGGCTCCTAGACTCTCCTTTCACTTCCTTGTTTCTTTTATTTATTTATTTTTTATTTATTTATTTTTTTTTGGTTTTTGGGTCACACCCGGCAGTGCTTAGGGGTTACTCCTGGCTCCATGCTCAGAAATTGCTCCTGGCAGGCACGGGGGACCATATGGGGCACCGGGATTCGAACCGATGACCTTTTGCATGAAAGGCAAATGCCTTACCTCCATGCTATCTCCCGGGCCCCTCTTTTATTTATTTTAATAAGGACTCAGTTTTCACGGTTCAAATTTTTCACCTCACTGCTAAGTTGATTCCTAGGTACTTAATATTTTGTTTGGTTAGTTATGGTTTTTGTGTCACACCCAGTGGTGCTCAGAATTATTCCTGACTCTGAGCTCAGGAATTACTTCTGGCAGGACTCAAGGAACCATAAATGGTGCTGGAGAATGAACCCAGATCAGCCACCTGGTTGGAAAGCACCCTGCCTGCTGTACTATCTCTCCTGCCCTCTCTTTATTTAATTTTTAAAATATAATTATAAACAAAATAACTTTCTCAGTTGCTAGGGATGAAATGTAATAATTTCTTCTCTACTAATTTTGTAGTCAATCACTTTAAGATACTATTTCTAAATTTAATAGTTTTTCTTTACAGTGGATTATTTAGGATTTTTTATGTATATTACCATACCATCTGCAAATAGTAACTGTTTTACTTCTTTTCCATCTTGGGTAACCCTTTTGTTTCCTTTTTCTGCCTAATTTGTCTATTTAGGACTCCCAATAAACACCTTGTGAAATAATAGTAGTGAGTTTAGATATGCTAGGCTTGTTTCTGATTTCAAAGGAAAAATCTTTAACTTCTCACCATTAAGTATAAAATTGGCTATGGATTTGTTATATATGGCCTTCATTGTTTTGAGTTAAGTTTCTTTTATCACTGTTATGGTCAATTTTTTTATCATAAGGCAACATTAAAACTTGTCAAAAGTTCACCTATATCTATGATTAAGATATTCTTTTTTCGAGGGGTGGGGTACACTTGATAGTTTTCAGGGGTTACTCCTGACTGTACTCAAAAATTACTCCTGGCAGCCTGGAAGACTGTATAGGATGCCAGGGATAGAATCCCAGGTAAGCAAATGCTCTACCCATTGTGCTATTTTTCTGGCCCTGAGAAATTTTTTTTAAAGTAATATCTTTTGGGCTGGAGCGATGATGAATTGGCCCAGCGTTTGCCTTGCACACGGCTAACGGACCACAGTTTGATCTCCTGGCATCCCATAGCCAGGAGTCATTTCTGAGCACATATCCAGGAGTAACCCCTGAGTGTCACTGGGTGTGGCTCAATAATAAAAAATAAATTAAAATATCTTTATTTAAGCACCTTGATTACAGGCATGATTGTAGTTGGATTTCAGTCATATAAGGAACCTTCACCAATGCAACATTCCCATCACCATTGCTCCCCAACTTCCTCCCCCACTCCGCCTGTATTTGAGACAGGCATTCTACTTCTCTCACTTATTAACATTGTTATGATAATTGTCAATGTATTTATTTCTCTAACTGCACTCACCACTTTTTGTGGTGACTTATTTCACTCAACACAATAGATTCCATGAACATCCATGTACAGGAAAATTTCATGACTTCACTCTCCTGACAGCTGCATTCCACTGTGTAATATTCCATTGCATATATGTATTCTGGTTTCTTTAGCCATTCATCTGTTGAAGGGATCTTGGTTGTTTCCAAAGTCTGGCTATTGTGAATAGCACTGCAATGAATATAAGTGTGAGGATGTTATTTTTGTATTGCATTTTTGTGTTCATAGGGTATATCCCTAAGAGCTGTATAACTGGATCATATGAGAGTTCAATTTCCAGTTTTTGGAAGAATCTCCATATTGTTTTCCATAAAGGCTGGACTAGATGGCATTCCTACCAGCAGTGAATGAGAATTCCATTCTTTCCACATCCCTGCCAGCACTTATTGTTCTTGATGTTTGTGACGTGTGCCAGTCTTTGTGGGGTGAGACTGTACTGATATCAAGTATATGATATTAATCCATTTATATTTGACCTTTGTGCAAGGTGTTAGATGGAGATCTGAGTTTGCTTTTTTGCAAGTGGCTGACCAGTTGGACAAGATATTTTTATCTTTTCTTTAGTTGATACCTTTTCTCTTTTCTTTTGTTCATTAATTGATTTGCATATGTTGGATCATATTTGGATCCTTAGAATAAGGCCCATCTGGTTATGAAGCGATCATTTTAGCATGTTACTTAATTTACAGGTCATTGGATTTTCTTTGTTTTTGCTTTGGAGCCTCTCCAGCAGTGCTATGGGTCACAAGGTCTGTGCTGGCAGTGCTCAGGAGGTCAGGCAGTACCAGGAATGCCATGTACATGTCCAGTATGTATTCCAGCCCATAGAATCCTACAGCCCTCATCTATTCTTAGTTTGCTACAATCTTGTTGAGAATCTCCACATCTAGTGTCTGTCTTTGATAGCCAATAATGGTGATCAAAAATGTTTGGAAAAATTCCTTGTACTTCTTTTCTTTTTTAAGATCTTGAAATGGATCAGTAATAGACAGTGGAAAATAAATAAAAATATCTTTATTTAAGCACCTTGATTACAGGCATAATTGTAGTTAAATAAATAGAAATCTATTTCTTTTAGGTTCTCTAGTTTAGAGTTGTTTGTAGTAGTTTCTTACTATTCATTGTTTTCCTGTGACATGGGTTATATGAGTTGGTCTTTAATTTCTGATCCTAGTTAATACTAAGGTTTTCTCTCTTTGCTCCCTGTTAACCCAGTTAAGGGTTTGTCAATTTTGCTTATTCTTTAAAAGAATCTGCTCTTGATTCAATTAATGTTTTGTATTACTTTTTTAAAGTTTATTTTACTTACACATACTTTAACTATGACTTTTATTGTTTCTTTTCGATATATTTGATTTTAGGATTCACATGACTTACTTTTTCTAGTTCTCTCAGATTTGAGGTTAGCTTATTTGAGATTTTTCTCATTTTCTGATATAAGCCTGTATTGCTATGAACTTCTTCCTAGTACTACCTTTACTGCATTTCTTATGTTCTAATAGTTTATGTTTTTATTTTCATGAACTTTTTTCCTTTTTGACTTCCTTTAGCAAATATTGCTTAGTTTCCATATATTTTGAGTTATTCTAGTTTTCTTTGTTAATTCCTAGAAAATTTCATAGAATTGTTGTTTAAAAATATTTGAGAATTTCAGTTCTTATTCATCTATTGATTCATGTTTTACATATCAGAAAGTGATTTTGAGGATGATCTTTGAATATGTTCCTTGTAACTCAAGAAGAATATGGCTTTTCCATATTCTTGAGAATATAGGATATTGCTATAAATGTCTATTTAGGCTACTTTGACCATTTAAAACTATTGTTTAAATAAAAATGTTAATTTTTGGCTGATCGTATAGGGTGTTTTTCCAGTCGTTGTGTTGCTGAATATATTTTTAAACCTAGTCACAATTACTTTATAGTTTTCTTTTTTTTGTTTTTGTTTTTGTTTTTGTTTTTGGGCCACACTTGGTGACACACAGGGGTTACTTCTGGTTATGTGCTCAGAAATTGCTCCTGACTTGGGAGACCATATGGGATGCGGGGGGTGGGGGGGTGGGGGGTTAGTGGGCAGGGGAAGCGGGGGATCAACTACAGTCCGATTTAGGCTATCACAGGCAAGGCAGAAGCTTTACAGCTAGTACCACCCTTCCTGTCCCTTACTTTATAGTTTTGGTGGTCTTTCATTTAGTAAATATAAGTTAACTGTTTTTTATGCTTGTTTGTTTTGTTGTTTGTTTATATTTTTGGGGGTTGGGGCCACACCCAGAGGTGCTCAGGGGTTACTCCTGGCACTGAGAAATTACTCCTGGCCATACTCAGGGAACCATATGGAATGCCTAGGTTTGAACCAAGATCAGCTGTGTGCAAGACAAAATAGCCTACCCACTGTGCTGTTGCTCCAGCCCCAGTTAATTGGTCTTATAAAACCTCTTAATAAACTGATTTCTAGGAATAGCATGATAATACAGTCAGCGGGTAAGGTGCTTGTCTTGCACACAACCGACTCGAGTTAGATCCCTAGCACCTCATATGGTCCTCTGAGCTCTGCCAGGACCAATTCCTGAATGCAGAGCCAAGAGTAACTCTTACACAGTGTCAGGTATGACACCCTCAGAACAACCATAATCAAAAACCAAAATGTGATTCTCTTAATCATTGTATAATGCTCATAATATCTCTTGATATTTTTTCTAGCTTCCAGTCTACTTTCTTCAAATGTCTAATTTAGGTACTGTGATTTACAATATTATTAAATAGCACCATTTCAGACATACTTTTTTTTTTTTTTTGGTTTTTGGGCACATCCAGTGACGCTCAGGGATTACTCCTGGCTATGTGCTCAGAAGTCACTCCTGGCTTGGGGGACCATATGGGAAACCAGGGGATCGAACCACTGTCCGTCCTAGGCTAGCGCAGGCAAAGCAGGCACCTTACCTCCAGCACCACCACCCGGCCAAAAAAAAATAGACATACTATGTTTTAACAACAACCATCACCAAAGTTAACATTCTTTCATTAATGTGCTTCAGTCTTCTCCTATACCCTTTACTCCCTTAGCAAACTCCATTCTGCAGACTGACTCAAAGGTGATTATAATAACCATTTTTTTATTTCCCTTACTATTTCTTTACATTTACTTACTGTTTCTTTATATTTCTCATAGAAGACACAGGTCATTATATGGTTTTGTTCCCTCTGACTGATTTCATTCAGCATGATACTCTCTAGTCTTCTGCAATAACATACCAGTGAATTGTTGAATTTCATTTTATCTTTTGCTAAATACCACTTTATTGTGCCTCTGTTCCATAGTTTGTTACAAAATTGTTCATGATCTAGTATCGGTAAATCATCCTCCACCAGGACACATTTCCTACCACAATGTCCCCTGTTTTCCCTTTATCTTTTGTCCCATAGTTTTTTTTTATCTGTCATCTGTTCTTAGGCAGTTGAGTTGTTTCAATATCTTGGCTATTGTGAATAGTGCTGCAGTGATCATAAAATCATATCTTATCTGATATAGCCTGGCTATTTCTGTCTTTTGTATTACTGTTTGCATGTATGATTGTTTTCCAACTTTTGCGTTGAGCATATGTATGTCATTGGGGCTTATGCTATTTTCATGTAAATTAAGAGCAGCACCAACCCCACTTCCCACAATATCAATAGTGAGAAACTAAAAAGACATCAGGCACTAGATAGACTGTTCAACTTCTAGCCACTCCAGACTTGCTATGAGCCATGCAAGGAGTTTATCTGTTTCCTTAACGGTTAATAATAATGCTGTTTGAGAGCTATTTTTAAAACCCTAGATGTAATAGATACAAAGTAATAGGCAACTGGTCATTTCAATTTTACAAAAGCAAGTTAGGAAAATCATGGCAATTCAACTTGTAATGTTTACACCAGAGATTTCTCCCATCTGAGGTCCTCTCAAAGGACTGCTAATGTTATCTTAGCCCAAGGGAAGATCCAACTAGAGGTCTTCCACACCCTTGTTCTTTTTAAATTCAAAAATGTTTTCATTTGAGTAAAAGTCTCACAAATTTCTCCTTCCTTTTCCTTCTCTCTCCCTTGGGTACTATTCTGCCCTCCTCCACTCCCTCAATTTCCTCCAAATAACTAGAAGTTAACACCTAGAAGTTTTCATTTTTCTACAGTTATTTTAGGGTTCATGTAGCAGCCAAAGAAAATGAATAAACCGGGCACTGATTTCAAGTTTGTGTCTTTTGAGAACAAGAGACAAAAGCACCATATTGGTTAGAAAAAGAATATATATATATATATATATATACATATATATGCATATATATGTGTGTATGTATGTATATGTAATATATTCTCAGCCCTGAACTACTTTGAGTAATTCAACTCAAAAGGTAAACAATAGCAGAATCCAGAACTTGTGAGACTTTTACTCAAATAAAAACTTTTTTTGGGGGGGGGGTTAGGGCCACACCCAGTGACACTCAGTGGTTACTCCTGGATATACACTCAGAAATCACTCCTGGATTGGGGACCATATAGGACACGGGGTTGGGGGGAGGAATGGTCAGAATCGCAGTTCATCCTAGGTCAGCTGCTTGTAAAGCAAATGCCCTACCACTATGCAACTGCTCCGGCCCCTCAAATAAAAACATTTTTGAATTTAAAAAAAAAAAAGGATTTTAGTGTTTGTATGAGCATCTGGGAGATCAGCTGCTGCTGTTGACACAGCTGCCTCGGTCTCCCTTTGAGCCTGGAGGGAGGGAAGGGGTTTACCCAGGAGGCCTTCACCCTCCACCCACACACCTTCCTGGAGCACTCGCATATTGCTCTGTTCAATTATATGTGCATAGGCCACCATGCAGTAATCACTCTCCTAACCAGATGCTATCAGAGACACCCTGAATTGATAGCTAGACACAAGGCATAGAGGTTCAGTTTGGATTATGCAAGGGGGGTTAGGCTATAGTCCCTGACTTGATGCCAATGATTATTCCTAGGAATAGTAATAATCACTATCACTAGGTACCAGTTGTCTTCTATATGAATTGATGGTGAAAGCTAACATTAAATGCTCTTATATATGCTAATACAGTTACAGATTCTAGGACACTCCCCCCTTTTCTTTGACTTTTGGGCCACACCTGCTAATACTCAGGATTTATTCATGGCTCTGGGCTCAGGGATCAATCCTGGAAGTTTTAAGGGTGTCTGATCCATAGAATCAAACTATGGTCATTATGTACAAGACAACTGCCTTAAAACTGTGCTATCTCTCCAGCCCTGATCTTTTCACATTAAATTACAATTCCCCTCCCCAAATACCCTATGTAGTAAACAAGTCAGTGTTCTGTGAGAAAACTCAGGGACAGACTGATGAAATTATTTGCCAACTTATTTAAGGAATAAACAGTAGAATTTAGATGTGATGGCTATGGTGCAGGTAACATGGTGAAGAGGGGAGTTTCAAGAAAACAGTGCTTCCTCCTTTCCTGTTCAACCCATTTTGGCTACCCAGGGAAAGGTCTGGAATGGGTCAGGACTAGTGGTAAAGTCTCTTCTGAGCACCCATGTGGCAAGAACACTCTCATTCCATCAATCTCTCAAGGCAGCCATCAAGCTACTTGTTCTGTACAGAGTGAGAACTAGTTCCCACTAACCGAGTTCTCAAGGAGCCATTGACTCAGGCTAGAGAGAGAGAGAGAGAGACAGACAGACAGGGAGAGAGAGACACACACAGAGAGAGACAGAGACAGAGAGAGAGACAGAGAGAGAGACTGTTCTTAGTAGGAAACTCAACCCTCATCTCAGTACAGGTGTTCCAAGCCCATCACAGTCTCTCATGGAAAAGAATTTCAGGAGAAGATGAAATAGAGTGACAAACTAATTTTTATTAAAAAAAATTTAGAGAGATGTGAGGGGAGAGACAGGAAGAAGTATGTTCAAGACAGAACATGGGCTTCTCCAGAGGGAAAAAGGCAGAAGATAACTTTTCACGGGCTTTCCAATTCCTCCAAATTGTCCCGGCCTGGAGTTTTCTGCAGACATAAAAATAATCTTGATATTTCCTTTCAAATTCTTATCAAGATATTTGGGTTATCTTTTAGTGTTTCCTTTTTGTAGTATCCACTTTTCTCTGGGTGGGGTGTCATTTTCTGCATTTCCAAAATGTTTAGGATTTGCATATTATGGGAATATGGTCTTCATACCTTTGGGCTCCTTCAGGGCTGGGCAATTTCTAAAGTTTTATTATTTCCAGTAAGTACATCACCAGAGCCCTTATCTGTCTGAAACATCTGGAAGCCCAGATGGGACCATATGGGACATGGGGGGATCAAGCCACAGTCTGTCCTAGGCTAGTGCATGAAAGGCTTACCACTTGTGCCACTGCTCTGGCCCTCAGCCACTCTTAATGAGCATAACAGCTCTACGTTTCTATTCAGTTTGCAATGGAACAAAATAAAACTCTAAAATGTCCACTGATACAAGTAATTTATAGGTTTCTTCCTTGGTTCATCAGGCCCCAACATTCTGACTCCTCATGAAAGACAGCTGTTACCCCCAAACCTCGGTATATGTCTGGCCTTGGATGCAAGAGTTTTCAAGAGCTAATATCTTCTCACATGTTGTCCTTCATTTTCTCTACATTTCTAAGTTCTCAGTGCAGACCATTCTCCCCTACCCACCTACTCACATACTCCTCATTCTAAAACTGCTCTCCAGCTAAGAGGGAAACTGGGACACTGGTGGTAGGAAATATGCAATGGTAAAGGTTGTTGTACATTGTAACTCAATCAGAACAAATCTTTCTGTGGTAAAATAAACCCCCTGTATTAAAAACAACCTTGTAACTAAGGAGTTTAAATGATCAGACTCTTTCTGGGGCTCCAAAGAATGAATATTGAGGGAAGGGGACAGTTTTTCAATGTATGCTTTCGATGGCAATATGTCAAAAAGTTACATTTAAAAGAACTGAGCATTATTCTCTGAATTTCCAGGCATTTTCTTCCCTTAGGATTCAACATGCAGCTTAAAATACTGATGATAAGAAAAATAGATAGTGGAAAAATATGAATGGATTTCTTTTTAATGCCAGAAGCTTGATCATTAAGTATTCTGGACTATGAGATCATATAAAGAATAGTGAGATGTTCCCCCAAGGAGACTTAACCATTGACAAGATGACCCTCACATCATAAATAAATGAAGCTCAAATAAATACTAATGTCTGTCTATCTCTTTTGAGTACTGAGCTTTCTCGTAAAGTTCTTATTAGTAATAAATTCCCTCTGCTACCATGGTGACCTTATAGTTAAAATGTTTCATTATTTTTTTTTTTTCAGTCAAGTTTGGATGTGTTCTGAAGGTTTTATCTGAACTTTTTTTTTTTCCCAGCTCCTCTTCTGGTTGACATTTGCATAGCAATTTGCATAATATTATTCCTGATAATGCTCTGGTTCTCTGAAGAAGAAAATTAGCAATTATTATTTTGCCACGAAATGAATGATAGCACAGGATGTTAGCTACCGACCTCATTTTAAAACTTTTGAAACAGGGCATAAAAATAATATAAAGACATGGAGTATTAAAAAAATTACCAGCCCATCACACAGACTTCTCTATCAGTGATTAAGGGTGTCCACTGGAGGTCTGAGGGGAGGAAAAATAGGGCCGAGTTGTGAGTTGCTAGAAAGGCATAGAAAGCAGGCAAATTATCTCCTGCAAACCATTTAATGAGGGCTTTGTTAGTGTGGAGGGCTGCCATGCTGTATGACAGCTGGCACTTAAGAGTCTCATTATTAAGGCAACATAATTTTGTCCATCTGCAGCTCGGCATAAAGGCCAGTAATAGCCCGACATAGCCCAGAGCAGCACTTGGTTTTTCCTACAATGTCCCCTGACTGAAAACACTAGACATGTTTTTGCCATTCACACCCATAGTACAGACATTTTCCTTTAGAGAAAAGGGATAGAAATATTCCCTCAATGTGTCTTTTAAATGATTCCTACCATTTCATGACCCTTAGGGAAAGTCTCTCCCATTCCCTAAGAAAGCAGTGCCCAGCTGTACTTTATCCCCAAGTGATGGAAAAAGGCATCAAGTCACATCATTAGCAGAGCAGCCACAGATGAGAAGACTGCTGTCGCTGTTTCACGCCTCCAAAATATTAAACAACTTTTCATTTTTATTTGCCTAAAAAGGTCATGGATCATCAATACTGATTTACTTAGGGAGACAACTCTTTAATAAGAAGATGCCTAAAAATCCATTTAAATTTTCTCTTACTGGTGATATAATAAAAAATTTAGAAAATGAAAAAAAAAGAAATAATTCATTTTGTTATACAAAGATAAACAATAATCTTATAGTGCCCTACATGCTATGTTCTTTAGACTATCTACTAATTTACCAATCTCTCAATTTTATTAAATGATGATTCATGATAATGCTTGTTATAATCTGTTTTATTATATAATAATTTTCTGCAAAATTTTGTCTTTCAATATTTTATTCAACAGCATAATTTTTAATAGCTGTCCAATATTCCAATTAGAAAACTGTACCGTCTTTTATTTAATCAGCCCTTTACTGTCATTTTTTTTTTGTTTCCTTGTTATTTTGGCCCATACCTGCTGGTACTAAGGAGTTATTCATTGCTCTTAATTCTAGAATAATTCCTCATGGTGCTCAGGGGACCAGATTGGATGCTGGATATACAACCTGAGTTGTCACATGCAAGATGCCAACTATACCCTCTATACTATTGCTCTGACCCCAGTTTTACCATTTGTGTGTGTGGTTATAATTATACAAATATGAGAAAGATAAAAAGAAATTATTAGACACACATAATTATAGTCACTTTTGAGTATCTCACTATGATGTCTAGAAATAAATGTTACTACATACTAAATTTTCTATGAATTATAATAATGTAATAGTTAAACAGGTAATCATATATATGTATATAGAAATTTATACTATTCAGTTTCCAGATGATTTATGAACATCCTGGAACTATGGCTCCTGGCCTGGTGATCTCTGGCCTACAGGTGGGAAATTTGGTTATAGCATTTATTTGAGAAGTATATTCCATGCATAGGCCCACTATTAATGCTTCGTTAGATTTTATAACTTCAGTTTTATTGGCCTATTAAGTTAATAGGCAGACATTAATTTAATGCCAGCGAACCATATATGATTTGTATAATGCTAAAAAAAAAAAGTCCTTAAATCTCAAGGATAGATATCATGACTTAAAACTGTGAGAATCAGAGAGGTGATCTGAAGAAGGAAAGAAAGGCTGGTGCTGGCTTTGAATCTCCAAAACCAAATCTTTTATTTTTAATAATTTTTTCTTTTTAAATAATATCTTTATTTAAACACCATGATTACAAACATGATTGTAGTTGGAATATTTTTTAATAATTTTTATTAAGACCAATGTGAATTACAAGTTTTTCACAGTTATAATTAAGGTACATAGTGACAGTGAATTAGGGCAATTCCCACTACAAGTGTTGACCTCCCTCCACTCCGTTATACTTCCCCAGTCTCCACCTTTACAAAGCCAAATCTTTGAATCTCAGGTTTTTGTATAAACTATAACAGGCCCATGAATTTATATTTATAATTTGTATCGATAATTGCTAATTCTGTATGGCTATTTTTGCATTAAAATTTGTGCTTTTAGGGGCTGAAGAAATGGTACAGTGGCTAGGGCAGGACATTTGCCTTGCTCATGGCCAACTCAGTTTGATTCCCACACCCTCATGTTGTCCCTTTGAGCAGCTCCAGGAATGAGTGAAGAGTCAGGAGAAATGCCTGAGCTTTATCTGCTATGACTCAAAAGCAAACAAAAATAATTGTTTGTATCTGCTGGGAAAATGCATCTATATTCACTAAAAAGAAAAATAAACTAGCCTTGTGTCATAAGGTTAGATTTTAATCTCTGTCTTTACTCTTCTATGACGAAGTTGAAGAATATAACAAAAGTAATGTAGTGGAAAGGGGCAGAAAGAGATTTTGAAAAAGACAAATAGTCACATAAATCTTTTTTAATTTTGCACATCAATTAAATTCAGCATAAGACATCTGTTTGGCAAATATTTTAGAAAATTGCACCTTGTGTACAATTTTTCTATTTAAAAGTCAAGAGGGTAGGTTCTAGGCTATTTTAGCATTTAATTATGTAGAAGCACACAAAAATGAAATACTTGTCAAAATTTACTAAAATGAATTTCATAAGAATGTAACAACATTCTACTACAATTTGTAATGATGAAACACTTTCATTGGTTTAGGTACTTTTTAGGTATCTAAAAATTCAGATTTTAACTAGAAAATATTTTTCAGAACATGATTTTTTTTTTGTTTTATGAGTCATACCCAGTGGCACTCAGGAGTTATGCATGGTTCTTCCTCAAAAATTACTCCTGGCATGCTGGAATGAACATATGGGATGTCAGGAACCTGTGCAAGACAAATGCCCTACCTGATGCACTGTTGTTTTAGTCCAAAAATATGAAAAACTTAATTACAAGTGTTGGAAACTGAAATCATTTGTACAATTTTGTCCAGTGTCCACATAGTAGTCTTTTGTCATGAAAGCAATCTGAATCTCAATTGCTTTTAAGATTTTAAGATAAAAATCTTGCTTTTAAGATTTCAGTACAAATTTCATTGACCCTGTCTAAAGCCCATTGGTGGCATGAAACCATTCTTTGTGCAATCTGTGTTCTATTCCCAGTACCTGTGCAAGGTTTCTCTTCTAAATGAGTTCACCTGCAAATATTCCCACTATGGCATTTGTCCACATCTCTTTCTTCACAGATCCAGCTGTGGACTCCACCACTTTTTCTTTACCCTTAAACACCCCATATACAGCAATCCAACTAACATGACAACACAGATTTGAAGTGGCCAAATGACACAAGTTCAGAGGAAGTTTCAGGCATCCTGTGTTTGTAAGTCTTTGTGTTTGTTGCCTACCCTAGGAATGTCACGTTCTCCTTTCAGGTTGCAGCTTCCTCCGTTGCTGCCCTTTTAACTTCTCGTTTCTCCCTCACTTATCAATTTTCCTGCCCTAACTACACTTCTGTTCATCCCACATGTGAGACAGTTTCACCATCTCCTTGTTGTTTCCTTCTAAACATAACCTGAAGCCTAATTGTCTTTATATGAGAGACTTATTAAGCACTTTCCCTAAACAGCAACTGTAATTTCTTTTTACCACTCACCCCTTTTCACTTTTTTTTTTTTTTGGTTTTTGGGTCACACCCGGCAGTGCTCAGGGGTTACTCCTGGCTCCATGCTCAGAAATTGCTCCTGGCAGGCACGGGGGACCATATGGGGCACCGGGATTCGAACCAATGACCTTTTGCATGAAAGGCAAATGCCTTACCTCCATGCTATCTCCCGGGCCCCCCCTTTTCACTTTTTATTCATACACACAGACACACACATACACACATACCTAGACTGGCACATAGATATTATGATAGCTATTTTCTTTAGTATAGTAAATTAACTTTATAGTCAACACATAATCTAAAATATCTTAGCATATTATTTAAAATTAAAACTTCACAGACTTTCTTCTTTCTATTGGTTCTGGAAACTACTGGCAACATTAGCTTGTGCAATGTCAGTTGTTACTTGTCTGTGCAATGTCTGTTGTTATATATAACGTGACAGTACTAAACCCTGTCTATTCTGTTATTCCTTAATGGCAAAGAGATGTAAAGTTCAAATTTCTCTGTGTATGTCTCTCCATGTCTCTGTCTCTTTTTCTATCTCTGTCTCTTTGTCTCTCTGTCTCCCTCTGTCTCTTTGTTGTTCTCTCTCTTATTTTTACCCCAAGATCTGCTTCATTCAGAGTTCCTAAACATGTGAGGTTTGGTTATTTCTACCAGTTACATTCCAAATGCTTGATATGAAGTCTAGAAATCATCAGGGGACTGAGTCATGGCACAAGCAGTAGGGCATTTACCTTGAATGTGCTGACCTAGGACAGACTATGGTTTGATCCCCCAGCGTCCCATATGGTCCCCCAAGCCAGGATTGATTTCTGAGCACATAGCTAGGAGTAACACCTGAGCGTCACCAGATGCGACCAAAAAAGAAACAGACAAAAAATCTTCAAAAAGAAAACATGTACACATACGTATAGGTTGCAAACCAGAAGTTGTAAATAGTTTTTGGGCTATTAACACACTAGTCATCTTCTGCCTCCTCTACACAACCCCCCCTTTTTAAATAATTACAATGCTCCTCTTTATTCCAGAGGTCGTTCCTCTCCTGTGTGATTCAAAAATAAATCTTTGTTGGTCTAAGCTAACCTTGGTGTTACAATTTCTCTCACCAGAGATTGATGTGTGAACATGTGATTCACTCTTGGATTTATGTTATGAAATGATATTTCTACTCAAGGATATTAGAGAATCTTTCCTTCAATAATACAATTAAAATTTCTTCTACATAGATATTTTTGAGTCTGTAAATAATAAAGAGCTATATTAGAGCTATAACAACCATTTTGTGACAAAAATTCTGTATATTAGAAGATTAGTTTGGGGGCTGGAGAGATAGCATGGAGGCACGGCATTTGCCTTGCATGCAGAAGGATGGTGATTTGAATCCCGGCATATGGTCCCCTGAGCCTGCCAGGAGCGATTTCTGAGTGTAGAGTCAGGAGTAAACCCTGAGCGCTGCCATGTGTGACGCAAAAGCCAAAAAAATTAAAAAATAAAAATAAATAAAAAAGAAGATGAATTTGACAGTATGAAATTTTACAGAGTGAAAACACAAAAGAAACTTCAAATTTTTGTTTTACCCCAGAAGCAATTATCCGTGGAGCTTCCTCTTCATATATTTGTTATTGTTGCTTTGAGGTCACACCCAGTGGCACTCATGGGCTACTCCTGGCTCTGAACTCAGAAATCCCTCCTGGCAGGCACAGGCACCAAATGGGATGCCAGGATTTGAACCACTGTCCGTCCTAGATCGGCTGCTTGCAAAGCAAATGCCCCACCACTGTGCTATCTCTCCAGCCCCTTTTCATATTTTTTTAAGAGAGAAGAGAAATTCACTTCTTTATTTAACCAATTGAGTTTGTGATGTTGGCTGTGTGAACCCAAAGCATCCTGGAATGCTGTATGCAAGTCCATTGACTAATACTTAGCCCCAATAGAGCATACATTTGCATAAAATCAGGATGAGCTGTTATCATAAGGGGCTTTCATTTTTATCTGCTCAATAAAAGATGCCTGGCCTCACTCACCAGCCACTCTCGGCATGCTCTGTGTTTCTTCTTGACAATGAGGAACAGCTGTTTCTGTTCAGAAACTTGATGGCTAAATGGACTCCTCTTTTTGCCCTCATCCATATAGTCTTGGGAAGGAAAGGGTGCTGCAGAGCTTATAGATTAGATTAGTCACACCATGGAACTGGCTCCACTGGGCTCTTGGCCAAATTTGTGAAAAGAAATTCCTAGGCAACTAGTGACACCATAATTTCATGGAGCTACAGATAGGGTCACTTTGTTCTGTCTCTTGTATGTAGACCTAAATGTGGTTCAAAATAGCAGAACACCATTTTACAGAATACCAACAAAGATGCCATAGTGACTAGTTAAAAGACTGACTTGTTTCCAAAGACCCCATTACTCTCAACCTTTCTTGCTGGCTGGCCCCAGGGAGTCCCACATAAGCAATGAAGCTTTGTCATGTCATGTTCCTGCTGGTTTGGGATAATTGTGACACACCATCAATGAGGTGGGTATGACTAAAAGCATGAATAAAACAATGACATGGATCATCATCTCCATGTCCTAACCCCTAAACCCCAAGTTCCCTCTTGTAGTGTGAATGCTTCAGGTTAGTAATCATAAGCTTTTCATGTTTTAAATCAATTCTGAAAGTAAATATAAAATATGACCAACCTACATTAGAAGTCCATTAGTCTTTAAAATATTTGAAAATGGGCCAGAGCAATAGTATAGCAGGTAGGGTGCTTGCCTTGCATGAGGTTTGATCTCTGACACCCATATGGTCCCCCAAACACCAGCAAGAATGATCCTTGAGTGCAGAGTCAGGAATAAGCCCTAAGCACCACTGGGTGTGACCCAAATACCACAGACACTCACACATACACACACACACACACACACACACACACACACACACACACACACAC
>PVKC010015009.1:0-21774 GCA_004027635.1 Crocidura indochinensis | reverse complement strand
TCCTAGGCTAGCGCAGGCAAGGCAGGCACCTTACCTTCAGCGCCACTGCCTGGCCCCAGAAGTTTTTTTTGGTTTTGCTGGCCACACCTGTTTGATGCTCAGGGGTTCTCCTGGCTAAGTGCTCAGAAATTGCCCCTGGCTTGGGGAGACCATATGGGACGCTGGGGGATTGAACCTCGGTCGTAATCTTTCCTTGGCTAGTGCTTGCAAGGCAGACACCTTACCTCTAGTGCCACCTTGCAGACTCCGCCACATATATTCTTATATTGAATCAGTTTTGAGAAGCAGGTCTGGAGATGTGGCTCAGCAGTACAGTACCTACCTTTTTTGCAAGATCAAGGTTTGATCCCAGGCATCATGCATAAGACAGTATAGAATAAAATCAGAAATAAGGTATGTAAGAGATACTTTTCTGGGGCTGGAGAGATAGCATGGAGGTAAGGCGTTTGCCTTTCATGCAGAAGGTCATTAGTTCAAATCCCGGCATCCCATATGGTCCCCCGTGCCTACCAGGAGTGATTTCTGAGCGTGGAGCCAGGAGTAACCCCTGAGCACTGCTGGGTATGACCCAAAAACCAAAAAAAAAAAAAGAGAGATACTTTTCTTTTGACATTTGTGTGAAGGGAACAATTTTATTGGGGCATAGGGGACCCCACCTGATGATGCTCAGGGGTTATTCCTGCCTTCTACCCTTAGAAATTACTCCTGGTGTGCTGTGTTGTGGGATACTAGGCATTGAATTCAGGTTGGCCTCTTGTAAGGCACTCGCCCTACCTGCTATACTGTCATTCTGATCCTGATGGAAGAGATTCTTTTATACTTGAAATTAAATGTTATCTAGAAAGTTTTCTTGAATTGTGAAGAAGCAATTAAAACTTAAATCTCATCACCATCAAGTGTTGCTTAACTACGCTATATAATTTAAGTGTGTCTTTAACTTAATTATTTTTTTGGTGGTGCTGGTAATGAAATTTAATGTGATCAATAGTCAAAAGATAGTCAAATGAGATACTGCTGAATGTTACTTAATGATAAATTCTTTGTTATGAAATAGTATTGCAGTTAATTTAGGAAACTTATCTGCTACATTGAAAACTTAGCTATAATACATTTTTTTCCTGAATTAGAAATATGAAGTTGAGGGGCTAGAGAGAGAGCATGGAGGTAAGGCATTTGCCTTGCAGGCAGAAGAATGGTGGTTTGAATTCCGGCGTCCTGTATGGTCCCCTGAGCACTGCCAGGCATGACACCAAAAAAAAAAAAAAAAAAAAAAACAGCCCACAAAAATGTATTCAGGAGTGGCTGGAGTCATAATGTAGCGGCTAATCAATTACCTTGCACATTCTCCCAGGTTCAGTCCCCATATCGTTCCCCTAAGCATTGTAGGAGTAAATTTTTTTGTTTGCTTGGTTTTAGTTTTTGGGTCAATCCTGGCTCTGTACTCAGAAATCATTTCTGTAGGGCTCTGAACCATATGGGATGTCAGTGATCGAAACTGGGTCAGTTGCGCACACGGCAAATGCCCTCTCTGCTCTGCTGTTTGTTGCTCTGGCTCCATGCCAGGAGTATTTTCTGAGTGTCAAGCCAGAGTAGCTCCTGACAGTTGCTGGGTGTTTGTTTGCCCAAACAAAACATACATACGTCTTCAGGAGCCAGAAATATAGATAGTACAGGTATTTACCCCAAGTTTGATTCCTGGCATTTCATATGATCCCTCAAGCAATGTCAAAAATGACTTCTGAGCATAGAGCCAGAGGTAAACTCTTAATGCCATTGGGTGTATAGCCCCAAATATCCTCTTCTGGTAGAAAGAAGCTGGGGATACAGTTAAAAGGACCAGAGATGCTTGGCATGGAAGGAACCTTATCTAGATTCCTGGCACTGCATGGTCTCAACTTGGGCTAACGAAGTAGCTCAGGAAACAGACTATGTACCTAGTATGTGTAAAGGTGCAGTTTGAGCCTTTGTACCTCTTGGTCCGCATCTTACCACCCCCAATGTAACTTTTGGTTTAGCTGTGGCGGCTCCCAAACACCACTGGGTATGACTCTAAGAAAATAATTTTTATTTCTTTTGCTAATTGGACAGCACTTGACAATGTTGAGTGTGGCACAGTTCAGTGTTATGGGGGATTGGGATGCTCAGAAGACTGTACGGGGTGCATATTGGACCCGGGGTGCTCTGGAAGCATGCGCCAGGATTGAGTGATCTCCTTAGCCTCTGGGGACTTAAACCCAAAACTGGTGTCCAGAGCATGTGCTGAAGAATGATTTTTCTGACCCCCAGTTTTTTATTTTAGTAATGTATTTTTGGGAGATGGAAACAGTAGAACACTTGTCTTGCTCTTGTGAGACCCTTAGTTCAGTTCCCTATATTTTCCCCCAAATTATAGTTACATATAATTTATTGATTTAGGAAACGAGTTATTTTGGCAAACAGCAAAAACAAAATGACATACCTCAAATATTCTTATGTTAGGCTTTTGCTTTCTTTTATGGTCTATTATCCATTGGATCTGACAGGTTTTTTTGTTTGTTTGTTTGTTTGTTTCATTTTTGGGCCACATCTGATGGCACTTAGGGGTTAGTTACTTCTGACTCTGCATTCAGATGTCACTTCTGGCAAGCTCAGGGGACCAGGGATCAAACCTGGGTCTGTCTTAGGTCAGCTGCATACAAGGCAAACGCCTTACTGCTCTGCTATCATATCACTCTGGCACTTGAACATTCAACTGTATATATATGTATATATATATATATGTATATATATATATATATTTTTTTTTTTTTTTGGGCCACATCCAGTGATGCTTGGGTTATTCCTGGGTATGTGCTCAGAAATCGCTCCTGGCTTGGGGGACTATATGGGAAGCCTGGGATCAACCCGAGGTATATTCTGGGTTAGTCGATTAGGAAATTTCTGTTTATTCACTTATATCAAAGATGAGCGTTCTTGAAGCTTTTTAAAAATCTGATCTCTATTCTTTAGAGCAACTCATGACTCTCATCTCTGCTGCACGGGAATATGAGATAGAGTTCATCTATGCTATCTCGCCTGGATTGGACATTACCTTTTCTAACCCCAAAGAAGTATCTACATTGAAACGCAAACTGGACCAGGTGACTCTTACTTTTAAATTTTTTCCTAAATTAAGTTGAATTTTAGTTCAACTAAAAATTTGGATTGCTTCTAAATGATCTAAAATGAGTTGGAACTGTAGTAATAATAATAGCATAGTGGGCTGATTTAGAAATTAATTTTAGGGCCGGAATGGTGGCTGGAGCGGTAAGGCGCCTATCTTGCCAGCGCTAATCTAGGATGGATCACGGTTTGATCCCCCAGTGTCCCATATGGTCCTCCAAGCCAGAAGTGATTTCTGAGCGCATAGCCAGGAGTAACCCCTGAGTGTCACTGGGTGTGGCCCAAAAACCAAAAAAAAAAAAAAAAATTTTGCTTGATTTAGGAAATTCTCCTTAGGAAAATTTTAATTTTATTTATTTTAGTTTTTGTGGGGTTTTTTTTTTTTTTGGAGTCAGGGGTTATTCTAGTCTCTGTGCTTAGAATTTGCTCCTGAAAAGCTCAGAGGACCAACCATATGGGATGCCGGGAATCGCATTGGGGTCTTGCAAACGCCTCACCACTGTGCTATTGCTCCGGCCCCAAAATTTCTTATTTTAAAGTATGTTGAAGGAATTCCCTTTTTACAAAAAGTATTAAGATGATCAGGGGCCGGGCGGTGGTGCTGGAGGTAAGGTGCCTGCCTTACCGCGCTAACCTTGGATGGACCACGGTTCGATCCCCCGTGCCCCATATGGTCCCCCAGGCCAAGGGCGACTTCTGAGCGCATAGCCAGGAGTAACCCCTGAGCATCCCTGGGTGTGGCCCAAAAGCCAAAAAAAAAAAAAAAAAAAAGATGATCTAATAAAGCATCTTATTATGTTTTCTTTTTCAGGTTTCTCAGTTTGGATGCAGGTCATTTGCTTTGCTTTTTGATGATATTGACCATAATATGTGTGCAGCAGATAAAGAGGTATTCAGTTCTTTTGCTCATGCCCAGGTCTCCATCACAAATGAAATTTATCAGTACTTAGGAGAGCCAGAAACTTTTCTCTTCTGTCCCACAGGTATTGTATGAGTGTTTTATATATAACTAGAAACCTTATGATTATGACTTTCAGAGACTCTGTATGGGAACTATTTCTTTCATTCTGCTCTTTGCTCTCTTGCTTGCTTTACAAAAGGACTCCCTACACACCCACTTTTTCCTCAGTATTTTATGTTGGAGAGTTTTTTTAATTTGGGGTTGCTTGGGCCATCCCCAGTGGTGCTCAGAGGTCAGTACCATGGGCCTCAGGGCTATGTAGTGCTGGATATTGAATTTTGAATTTGTTCCTCCTCATGTAAAGCATGTGTGCAGTCCTTGGAACATATTCTGAAGAAGTTTTAGACTCATGAATGTGTGGATGATTTTGTGTATTTGTGGTTCTATGGCTTTTGTTTTGTTTTGTTTTCGGGCCACACCTCGGGGGTTATTCCTGGCTATGCCCTCAGAAATCACTCCTGGCTCGGGGAACCATATGGGACGCCAGGTATCAAACTCAGGTCCGTCCTGGGTCATTCAGGTGCAAAGCAAATGCTCTACCACTATACTATCGCTCTGGCCCCCATTTTGTGTATTTGTTGGGCTGGAGTGATAGCACAGTGGGAAGGGCATTTTCCTTACATGCGGCAAACCCATCTTTGATCCCTGGCATCTCATATGGTCCCTTTAGCCTGCCAGGAGGCCAGGAATAACTCCTGAATGCCACTAGTTGTGGCTCAAACTCCCCCTTCCCCCAATAATAATTTTATGTGTTTGTGTCAAAATTATGTGGAGTTGGGGGTTTTATCATAGCACATACTTTTGTGGGAACCTTGGGTCTGAGCCTTCGTGCAGGCACTCTTGGCACTATGGTCCCTTGAACCGCACTGTTGCAGCCACTAACCAGTGTGCTGAGTGTGACCCAAAAGCCGAGGCATTTTCAGGATTAATGGAGAAGGGTGTGGTATGAGCAAATGAAACCTCGAAGAAAAATTACATTACTTCTTACTTAGTCACTTTTCGTTCCTCCTACTTGTTCCTTTTTTCTGCCCATATATATCAATATCTGTTTTAACTTCTCCCACTTCCATCTGTACTCAAATTTCCAGTAGCCAGCATAGACAATTTAATTTCTGTTTGTTTTTGTTTGGGGGCCATGCTCAAGGGTTGCTCTTGGCTCTGCACTTAGATATTACTCCTGGTAGGCCCTTCGGACCATTTGGAATGCCAGGGATTAAACTAGAGTGGTTGCAGGCAAGGCAAGTGCCCTACCCACACTACTATTGCTCTGTACCCTGAAAACTTAATTAGTTTTATTCATTTTGTTGTTGTTATTGTTTTGGGTCTCACTTGGATATACTTAGGGTTCCTTTTGGTTCTGCACTCAGGAATCACTGTACTCTCACTCCTCCCTTTTTTTTTTTTTTTATATTTTGGGGTCACACCCGGTGGTATTCGGGGGTTACTCCTGGCTCTGTGCTCAAAAGTTGCTCCTGGCAGGCTCTGGAGACCATAAGGGATGCCAGAAGTTAACTTGAGTCCGTCTGTGGTTGGCAACGTGCAAGTCAAACATCTTACCACTGTGTTATAACTCCAGTCTCAACTCCCCTATTCTTTACTTCTTTCTTCCTGGATCCCTTTATTAAAACTGCTTTAGTCTCCTTCAGAGACTGGATAGCTAATAACAGTGGGGATGGCATTTATTTGCCTTGCAAGCAGCTAACTTCACTTTGATCTCTGGCACCCATTGTGGGCAAGCCCACTAAGAATAAGCACCAAGCATTGCCGGCTAGGTGCCTTCCCCCCAATACTTTAGTCTTTTTCAGTTGCCTCTCAGAATTCAGTTTATAAAAGACTCCATATTTTTTCTTGGGGGGTGGGAAGGGACTATAGCCTCCAGTGCTCTAGGACTTTATCTGTCAGTGCTAAAGGAACTGAGTCATGTTTGATATTATTCAACATACCAAGTATATGCTTCTGATTGTTTTACTTAATTTTTCCCTACATCTAGAATATTGTGGCACTTTCTGTTATCCAAATGTATCTCAGTCACCTTACTTAAGGACTGTGGGTGAAAAACTTCTACCTGGGATTGAGGTGCTTTGGACAGGTAGGTCTTTAGCGATTTCTTTAGTAAATGTTTAACAAAAAGAAATCATATAGCAATCAGTTAATTGAGTATATTTACAAACTGACCCATACTTAAGCCAGACAATTTTGTTGTTAAAATTCTTTTACAAAGTATGCTATTCTTTTAGTATAAATACATAGTTGAGAATATTTTAGCAATTTCAAATACCAGCCACTGATATACATGTATAGGAAGTGGAGCTAAAGAAGATTTTGTTGCTCCCAAACCTTCAGGACTGTGTCTTAAATGAAAACTGCCATACTAGGTTGACATTAGTACATTAACTTTTAGTTTAAGGACAACCTTCCTAAGTTTAGATTAATTGGGATCTATTGAATTATGTTATGTTCAATTATAATGGATAAGGAAACTGTTTACTTGCAAATTTATTCTTTTTTTTTTTTTTTTTTGGTTTTTGGGTCACACCCGGCAGCGCTCAGGGGTTACTCCTGGCTCCATGCTCAGAAATTGCTCCTGGCAGGCACGGGGGACCATATGGGGCACCGGGATTCGAACCGATGACCTTTTGCATGAAAGGCAAACGCCTTACCTCCATGCTATCTCCCAGGCCCCCCTCAAATTTATTCTTTAATAGCAAGGGGTGTTTTTGTTTTTGGGTCACACCCGGCAGCTCTCAGGGATTATTCCTGGCTCTATGCTCAGACGCTCCTGGCAAGCATGGTGATTCGAACCACCGTCCTTCTGCATGCAAAGCAAATGCCTTACCTCCATGCTATCTCTCTGGCTCCCATAATAGCAGTTTTATGACTTACAAAAACTTTGCATATTTATTTGATGATTAATTGGACTTATAGTATATTATAAATGTCATTTTGTAGAGTTTGAAGGTTAGGAACAAAAAGACATGCTGTTACTTTGTTTTGGTTTTTGGTTTTAGGGTCACACCTGGCAGCGCTCGGGTTACTCCTGACTCTACGCTCAGAAATCACTCCTGGCATGCGCAATATGGGATGCCAGGATTCGAACCAATGACCTGTATGAAAGGCAAATGCCTTACCTCCATATCTCTCCAGCCCCGTGTTACTTTGTTTTAATTGTAGAATGCCTCTATGTAGGGGCCTGGAGAGTTAGCACAGCAGCGTTTGCCTTGCAAGCAGCCGATCCAGGACCAAGGGTGGTTGGTTCGAATCCCGGTGTCCCATATGGTCCCCCGTGCCTGCCAGGAGCTATTTCTGAGCAGATAGCCAGGAGTAACACCCGAGCACTGCCGGGTATGGCCCAAAAACCAAAAAAAAAAAAAAGAATGCCTCTATGTAACGAAGAAAATATAATACAGATTTAAATACTCTGATTTGGAGAGCCTTGTGTAAAGATCTTTTAACAAATGGTGATCATTCATAGGTCCCAAAGTTGTTTCTAAAGAAATTCCAGTTGAGTCCATTGAAGAGGTGTCTAAGATTATTAAGAGAGCACCAGTAATCTGGGATAACATTCACGCTAATGATTATGATCAGAAGAGACTCTTTCTGGGCCCATACAAAGGAAGATCCACAGAACTCATCCCGCGATTGAAAGGCGTTCTCACTAATCCAAATTGTGAATTTGAAGCTAACTATGTTGCTATCCATACCCTTGCCACTTGGTATAAATCAAACATGAATGGAGTGAGAAAAGATGTAGTGATGAGTAAGTAGATCTCTTTTTTGTTTTTTAATTTGGGGTAATGCTCAGGGGTGACTCCTGGTTCAGTACTTTGAAGTCCCTGTTGACCCACACTCATCCATACAGAGCATATGACCAGTACACAAAGCCTTCTCCTTGTTCCCTCTCCTGCTTCATCTGTCTATCTAGTTTTTTGTTTTGTTTTGTTTTGGAGTTATACACTGGTGGTGCTCATCTACACTCAGAATTAGTCCTGGCGATGCTGGGGTGCTGGAAATCAAATGATTGGCCAGTGTAAAGCAAACATCTTACCCACTTTATTATGGCTCCAGCCATAATATACACATCGATGTGTCTATGTGTATGTATGTACATACATGCATACATATATATGTATATATATATTTTTTGGCTCATCATCCGTTGGTGCTGGTAGATAGACCTGTGGTGTGGAGAATTGAACTTTGGCTCTTGACATGCAAAACATTTGCTGTCCAGCCTTTCGAGCCTTCTCCTTGACATTTTTATTATTAATTTTTGTTATTAATCTTTTCCTATCTGAGACTTTTGTAATCAAACTTAAAAACTTTTTTTGCAGCTGACAGTGAAGACAGTACTGTGTCAATTCAGATCAAGTTAGAAAATGAAGGCAGTGATGAAGATATTGAAACGGACGTACTTTATAGCCCGCAGATGGCTCTAAAGCTAGCTCTAACAGAATGGCTACAGGAATTCGGTGTGCCTCATCAATACAGCAGTGAGTTTGGCTCATAGAGGGTGGAGCGTGTGGTTGAAACAAAAAGTCAAGAACCTTTGTTAATGCCTTTCTGTCATCCCTCCAGGCAAAATGAAATAACAGGAAATTCAGGGATCTAGAACAGTAGTTTCAGCTGCTAGTCTACAGGTATAAAAATTTGAAAACCACTGGTGGTCTAGGTATGGAAAGATTAAACACCTCTGGTCCACCAGAGGTTATAGCTTTGGTGTAGCTGCTAGTCTGTGGGCCCTTGTACAAGGCACGTGCCAGTTTACAGGTGTGAAAAGGTGAAAGAATGCTTATCAAGAGAATAATATTTTGATAATCCTATTTTCAGTCTTAATAGTTTTTATCTTGGTTGAGTGCTAATTTGTTTTTAAGATATCTTTTATGAAATAATTATTTTAAGTGTTTTTAAGTATGTCTTCAAAAGAGAATAGGTGTTTTGCTGGGGATGATTATTATCTTTTCTTCCCTCACATCCCTTTCCATTTCCCTAAGGGTTGAAAGAAATTGCTTTTTTCCCTGGTGTTCAAATTATTTAAAACATCAAATTAGATTTTCACTGATAGATAGGAACACACATTATACCCTCTTTGTTCTGTTTCTAATGTTATTTTTGGCACTTTGTTTTGTAGGTAGGCAGGTTGCTCACAGTGGCGCCAAAACAAATGTTGTTGATGGGACTCCCTTAGTTGCAGCACCAACTTTAAATGCCACAACTGTTGTTACAACAGTTTACCAGGAGCCCATTATGAGCCAAGGAGCGGCCTTGAGTGGTGAATCTACAGCTCTCACAAAGGAAGAAGAAAAGAAACAGCCAGATGAGGAACCCATGGACATGGTAGTGGAAAAGCAAGAAGAAACAGATCACAAGAATGACAATCAAATATTAACTGAAATTGTTGAAGCTAAAATGGCAGAGGAATTGAAACCAATGGATACTGATAAAGAGAGCATAGCTGAATCAAAATCCCCAGAAATGTCTATGCAGGAAGATTGTATTAGTGATATTGCACCTATGCAGACCGATGAACAGACAAATAAGGAACAGTTTGTACCTGGTCCTAATGAAAAGCCTTTGTACAGTGCAGAACCAGTAACTCTGGAGGATTTGCAGTTACTTGCAGATCTATTCTATCTTCCTTATGAGCATGGACCCAAGGGAGCGCAAATGTTACGGGAATTCCAGTGGCTTCGGGCAAATAGCAGTGTTGTCAGTGTCAATTGCAAAGGAAAAGACTCAGCAAAGGTGAGTTGAAGCTTTTTTTAGATTCTATAGGGCCTCTACTTGGTGAGTTGATAGTCTTAAAGAATAATAGAGTGGAAGCTGGTAGAAAATTGACTAAAAATCTACTTTTCTTTTTTTCTTTTCCTTTTCTTTATTTGTTTTGGATCACACCCCTCGGCACTCGGGCTATTCTTGGCTCTGTGGACCATATGGGATGCTGGGAATTAAACCATAGAGTCAGTCCGGGATTGACTGCTTGCAAGGCAAATACTCTACCGCTGTACTATCACTCGGGCCTCTCCTCTTCCCTGCCCTTCCCTTCCCCGCCAAAGCCCTCCCCTCCCCAGCCACATCCAGGGCTTAGGGCTTGTGTAAGGGGTGCTGGGAATCAAACCCAGGTCAGCTGCTTGCAAGGCAGGCTCTTTACCTGTATAATCTCTCTAGCCAGGAGACACTTTCCTACAAAATGGGTGTGGGTTTTGCCGAGTCTGGTTATCACTTCAATAATTTGACTTCTTACAGTAATAGAGGAAAGTCAGAGATGTAGTTTTGGAGTGAGACAAATGTTTTAAGTGCGTGGGGTTTGGGTGGGCACTCTGGATGGTGGAAGAAACCTTGGGAATGGTGGTGAGAATGATCCTATGGCTCCTGTTTTAACCCTTTGAGCTGTCTTCCCAACGACACTGACTTCTGATTGCTTGTCTAAAGTAGTGTTTCTTCGCCCTTTTCCAACCTTTTTTCCTTCGCCACTTGTTCTTTGCAGTAGTCCTGCACATGACTTTTAACTGTGGTCCCTTGGAATTGAGGGAATAATAATGACCCCTGTTGCAAAACCTTTTGTCTAAGAATGTAAGTTCAGTGCTTATAAAATGTTTGGGTAAATTGAAGGAATACATGACATTAGTTTGTGTAGCTTGTGTGCCTTAGAACCGTGTTTTCCAAAGTTGGCAATACTGGCCCCTGGGTATGCTGGAACCTTGGGGAGGGGTAATAGCTTAGGTCTAGGGTGCATTTGGGGGGAATGCTTTCCCTTTGTTCACTTACAGAGGTAGATTTCCAGGGGTAGATTTCTTTTTCTGAAAAGAGAATGGCAGGCTAAAAGTTAGGGAACGAGTTTTAGATGAGTTTGTTAAACTTGCCATTTTTTAAGTCCCTTTTATTGATCTTTAATAGATTGAAGAATGGCGGTCACGAGCAGCCAAGTTTGAAGAGATGTGTGCATTAGTAATGGGAATGTTCACTCGACTCTCCAACTGCGCCAACAGGACTATCCTTTATGACATGTACTCCTATGTGTGGGATATCAAGAGTATAATGTCTATGGTGAAGTCTTTTGTACAATGGTTAGGTAGGTGTACCAGGAACAATCTCTTCTCCTCAGATATGTTGTCCCTTTAAAAAAAAAAGACAGATTATCCCACAGGGAGAAAAATGTAGGTAATTGGCAAATTTCCAATTCTGTTTAAATTCTTAGCCTCGATTTCTCTTAAAGATGTAACCGTTATTGCAGGCTCTAGGTGAAAGTCTCAGTCAATATTTCAGTAAAATGAAAAACATTGATTTTTCTCCCTTGGGTTAATTCAGCATAAATATCTTGAAAATGTGTAGAAAGTACTGACTTTAACTTGCTCTGACTGAATGCTTCCTGGATGGAATCTTGTATACCACTTTTATCTGATTTGGAGGCTAGACACTGTGAAATGTGACTCTGTTAAGCTCTCTGCTGCTTGCTGTGTCTTGATAACATTAATTAATGCTGTGTTTAACAGAACAATTGCCGAAATGACCTAAAGGGGCCTGGCCAGAGGAAGCCATCCTCCCAGCCCTGTGCGCATGCGAGCTTAGTGGCAGGCTATTCTGGTGCTATTTGTATTAGTTCGTATGACTTTTTCTTTATTCCTCTACCAAGAGATTGGTGTTAGTAGGGGATGAATGTTATGTCCCCTAAAACTTTGTGCTTCATTAAATGGACTTCTGTGTGTCTTTTAGAAAAAGTGATTTTTTTTTTTGAAAATTCTCAAATTGGTCAAAGCACCAGCATGGCCAAGTGTCTCCAGGGACCTCATTTCATTTCCAGGTTTTCAATCCAGCTATAAGGAATAATGGACTTACAGAGTACACAGCAGGCAGCAAGGCTAAACGACATGTCATAATTTTCATAGTAGTCACAAATCTCTGAGGGGTTATGTGGTCTTGGATTTGAATAGACAAGTCAAACACTGAGCTTGGATTACTCACATTTACTACTCAGCAGTAGTAATGAAGAGGTCTCACTTCCTGCCTATATACTTTTGAGCTCAAATATTAAAAAGTTATCAGTTTTTCTGAACTGATTAGCAGGAAGTAGAGTCTGCTCATTTTGAAGTATATAAAAAGTATATAACTTTGGGTTCTTGGATATGTTAGCTCAACAAGTTGAGAATTTTGATCTTTCATGTAAGACAGGCCCCTCTATTTTTCATCCCCTGTGCTGAGAATTGAACCCAGATCTTATACTTGCAAGGCATGTTCTTGACTGTTGCACTGTATTCCCGGCCCATACTACCTCTTCTGTGAGAGATGAATGTCCTGTAGACATACAGTCTCTGGCCAGGGCCCTGTAGTTCACTCTTCCAATGATTAAAATTTGAATTGTTGAGTTTGAAAAAGTGTTACTTACAAATTTGATCATCTTTTCAAAAATTATTAAAAATTAAATTCTTGACTATATAGCACTGCTTTTTAGACTAGCAGGGCTTCCCCTCTGTACTGCCCTGTATGGGTACAGCTTTCTCAAATTGTGCCTTAGCTATTGCAATCTCTAGGTAAGGTATTTTAGGGGGTCCTAAGTAAGCATGGCCCCTGTCACATTACAAAAGCTCACTGAAGACTTTTTTTCTTGGTTCTATAGTAATATCAGCATTGCTGATGAGTACCCTTTGTTTTCTGCCTTGCTCCAGTCCAGCTGGCATTCAGTCCTTTAAAGAATGTGGCTGTGCAGTACTTTTGATTACTAACGACTTCTATTATCTTCTTCCCCATTGTGTACAGATGGGAGAATCCTCAGCACAAGTGTCTACTACTGTTGGATGGACAGCGGCAGATGCTCACAGCGCGTCATGATTAATTAGCTTAAATTGAAAGGTCCTATGTGTGAGGTAGCTCAGGTAGATTGAGGGACAGTAGGCATGGACTGAAGTCACGTTTGCGCAGCGACTTAGGCATTAACCATGTTTTCATTTACACAGCTCTTCGTACATGCAGCTTTTTATTGTAATAGTTGTAAGTGCTAGTTACGTTGTAGTCTCAAAGTGGCGGGTAGGGGAAATTGGCCGATTTTAAAAGTTCGAGAGATAATAGTTTTCCCCTACAGTGTAAATTGACACTGAGCTACGGATTGGGACAGTTTGTCTATGCAGCCTAAATTTGTACCCTATTTCCTATTTATTTTACAAATACTACATTATGATGTTCTTTTAACTAAACGACCCCCTACCCCTAAAACATGACAAACGGATATAATCTGAGTCTGAATTGTCAACCCAAAAATTGGTTTGCTTTGGGACTGTCTGACTAGCACACTATATCTTATACTGATGAGACTGTTAACTTGAACAGGAGGTAGAATGCTGTCTTCAAATGGAAAAGAACTAGACTGCGCTGCTTCATCTTGTCAGAAGACTAGGCGAATAATTCTGATTTGGCCTCCAAATATTTGCCTTTGATTATAGCTAACTGTCATCATCGATGAAGTTGGCCAAGTGCTTACCTTAATGGCGACTTCTATAATGCATATTCATTCAGTGTACTGCAAAGTTTATGATTTGAGAAGCCATAGATTTCATACTTTTTCAAAAAGTATGTCTTCACTCTGGGCAAAGTTAATTCTCAGACTCTGACAGGTCTGAGTTCACACTATTACTCTTTATCAATTTACCAAGCAGTTGTTTTTATTTATTTGCTGACCTTAGTTTTCTGACAAGATTCACCCTTCCCCCTTTTCTACCCTTTCCTGCCCTTTCACCAAATGTAAAAATGTGACTTCAGACAGGTTTAATTCCTTCATGGGCTGTGATAATAAAATGTCTCATTTTATTAATTTGCTTTATAGTTACTGCAATATGGGGACCGGGAGATAGCATGGAGGTAAGGCGTTTGCCTTTCATGCAAAAGGTCCTCGGTTCGAATCCCGGTGCCCCATATGGTCCCCCGTGCCTGCCAGGAGCAATTTCTGAGCATGGAGCCAGGAGTAACCCCTGAGCACTGCCGGGTGTGACCCAAAAACCAAAAATAAATATATATATAGTTACTGTAATATTACTTGAGAGCAAGCAGCTAGCTTGATATTTATAGTTGTACTAGGAAACCTCTTACATTTGACCCAGGAAGACTTGAAATTTTCCTTTTATCAAAGGGTAGAATTCTTAATACTTTTATTAATCAGAGGAAGAAACATCAATGTTAACGTTTTATTATAATTGAAAAATTATTATCACAGCCCTGTCCTGAAACCCTGGATGATTATTGTTAGAGAGTTATTTCCACAAGTGTTTGTTAGTTTGTTGGACGCTTGAGACCCCAGGAAATCCCCTTTCTCGTAACGTTCTCCGCTTGGATCTGATCTCAACAGGGTGTCGTAGTCATTCTTCAGCACAGTTCTTAATTGGAGACCAAGAACCCTGGGCCTTTAGAGGTGGTCTAGCAGGAGAGTTCCAGGTATCAATATGAATTCACAACTGAATTGACGTTTTCTTTGTTTTATGAGAAACCTTAAGTTGCGCATCAGATGGCTGGAAGGATTGGTCTGCCGAAGGCTTTCTAGTCCCAAATTCAATTTAGTTACATAGCTGAATTTTAAATCAAATTTTCCTCCTCTTTCACAGTAATTTCTGAAGGAGATGCTGCAAATTCCCCCCGCGCCTGCGAAGCGCAAGCGGCTCTAGGTATACACTTCACATTGTTTCTTTGCAGGTCGCACAGCATTTTAATCTGCGCCCGCAATGCACAATGCGCGCATGCTTGTCTGCCAGTGGTAACTCCATGAGCAAAAATATATGTCTAATTTTGCGTGAGAGGTGGAAGGGTCTTGGGGTACTTTGCCAATTATTTTATGAATAAAAACTTGTACACAGGAGTAGTTTGTTAATGAAAACTTGGACCAAACCAGAAGCATTTTGGTGTTGGAATTTGTTCATGGACTTTCCAGGTGCTCTACTTTTCTCCCCCAAACAGGTGCTCTGCTGCGCGCAGCAAACTGAAGCGCATTGCTTTGGGGATAAAGCGTCTCCTGGACAGATAACCCTCTTCAGACCAAACCTCTCCTCCTGACATTCTGTTCTGCCATCTTTTAGTAGAGAGATGGTCGATATAAGATTGGTTTAAAAAAAAAGTTAATATGTCATAATTGGACTAGTTTATTTTTATTTTTAATTTTTATTGTAAATTTAAATCTATTAATTTGCAACTAAAGCTATGTAACTCAATTTGGGTAATTTCTATTCAGAAGCAATACCCTTCCCACAAAGAGGTGTTTATATTAGTAAAGCATAGTATGCCCCTCTTCTTTAGGTCTGCCTGCAGTAGGCAGTTAATGTTAAGTTGGTAATCTGCAGTATACACCCATTTAAATAAATTGATATCTCTGACCACTAATTCATCTCCTTTTTTTCCCTCCTACAGCGTTTGCTGCCAATTGATGGGGCAAATGATCTCTTTTTTCAACCACCTCCACTGACTCCCACCTCCAAAGTTTATACTATCAGACCATATTTTCCTAAAGATGAGGTAATTGTTTACCCACCAGCTTAATATATGGTTTTTTCTTTTGAATTTTCTGCTTAGAACAATCAATCTGTGTCTTAAAATATGAGCTTGCTTTATTTAAGTTTTGAGACCAAATCAGCAGTGCTCTGGGATTACTCCTGGCTCTGTATTCAGGAGTCACTCTTGGCTGGTAGTTAGAGAACAATATATGGAGCTGGGACCTAACTAGGGTTGACACATGCAAGACAAGTGCACTAACTCAGTATATTCTCTCTGGCCCTATATAGTGACTAGTGATATTGGGGTGGGGAAAGGAGCTATTTCAACTTAATGCTGGGGTTGTGCCCGATTCTGCTCACATCACATACCAACGATCAGACCTGGTACTCCTGTATTTATAGCATGCGCTCCAGTCCCATTTTGAATATTTAGGTTGTAAAGGGTCTATAGACTGGGAAATGTCTCCAGGCAACTAGTCAGCTAGCAGAACGCAAATCTGTAAGGAGAATTTTTTTTTTTTTTTTTTTTTTTTTTTGGTTTTTGGTTTTTGGGTCACAGCCAGCTGTGCTCAGGAGTTATTCCTGGCTCTGCATTCAGAAATCGCTCCTGGCACGGGGACCGGGCGGTGGCGCTGCAGGTAAGGTGCCTGCCTTACCGCGCTAGCCTTGGACGGACCACGGTTTGATCCCCCGGTTCCCATATGGTCCCCCGTGCCTGCCAGGAGCGACTTCTGAGTGCATAGCCAGGAGTAACCCCTGAGCATCACTGGGTGTGGCCCAAAAACCAAAAAGAAATTACTCCTGGCAGGCTCGGAGGACCAAATGGAATGCCAGGATTTAAACCACCATTCTTCTGCATGCAAGGCAAACGCCCTACCTCCATTGGGACCACACCTAGCAATTTTCAGAGACTTCTGTTTGGTCTACTGGGTTGGGAGTATCATTCTGGTGGCACTCAGGAGACCATGCAGTGTTGAAAATCACCTGCCTACAAAACGTGGGTCAGCTTTTTGAACTATATCTTACCCCAAAACACATTTAAATCATTATAGGTGTTTAGAAATTAAGACTCAACTTTATAATTTGGTGGAGTTAATGGACATTTTGAGCCTAATTTCTTTTATTGATATAGTATGGATTGACATGGATTTTATTGATATGGCCATTTTGAATCTTATCTACTCTCTGGAAGTCAGTTAACTGTTTATTATAACCATGCTGATTTATACTTTTTTTCCAAATATGACTCAGATCTTCAGATCTCTCTCTCTTTTTTTTTTTTTTTTTTTTTTGAGGATATTAGAGTGTTGGGCCACACCCCCTGAGGTATTCAGAAACCATGTGTGGGACTTTCAAACTAGAATTGACCAAATGCAGTGCCTTAAGATCCTGTTGCTAGTTTTCTAGATGTGTTGCTTAACTGGATTATATTTTCAGGCTTCCGTGTACAAGATTTGCAGAGAGATGTATGATGATGGAGTGGGTTTACCTTTCCAAAGTCAACCCGACCTTATTGGAGACAAGTATGTGGTGAAATATTTGGATTGTGTTACTCAGTTGGGAATGGGTATTTAATGGCCAAGCTTATCAGGGGAAGTAAAGATCGAAACTTATTATCTTTAGGAACTTTAGTTCCACTTTAGTTTGTTATTTTGTGTGTGGTTTTGGGGCCACAACAAGAAATATGCAGGAGTTACTCTTGGCGATATATGAAGGGAGGACCATATAGGATGCCGGGGATTGATCCCAGGTTGACCACCCTACCTACTAGACTCTTCTCTCCAGCTCATCACTTTAGTTTTAATAAAGTTAAGAATACTTATCTACATATTTTTGACTTCAGTTCTTTAAACTATACCCAGTAATTAGGGCTTACTCTTGTTTCTGTGCTCAGGGATCACTTGAACCTGGCGAGCTTGGGGGGTGGCATTTGGGGCTACTGAGGATCACATCCAAACTGGCAGCATGCTGAGCCAGTGCCCATCTGTTATACTATTGCTCTGGCCCCTAACATGCATATATTTTTATTTCTGAGGCCGAATATAGTTTCCATTGATTGTCACTCAAATACATTGGGCCATAAGTTACCAAAATCTGAAAGTATATTAACAACATGCAAATTCGCTTTGTTCTTTTTCTCCTGAGCAGGTTGGTAGGGGGATTGCTTTCTCTCAGCCTGGATTACTGCTTTGTCCTAGAAGATGAAGATGGCATATGTGGCTATGCCCTGGGCACTGTAGATGTGACCCCCTTCATTAAAAAATGTAAAATTTCCTGGATTCCCTTCATGCAGGAGAAATATACCAAGCCAAATGGTGATAAAGAACTTTCCGAGGCTGAGGTAATACATGGTTTAGAATTATTGTATAAAAACTGCCCACCCTCCCTTTTATTTGTTACTATTGATGCAATGATGGGTGCACACATGCCTACTCTGATGGTCTCTGGGGTCATACATTGTGTTCTGATGGTCACACATTCAGCTGTAGTGCTTACTGATTATACTTTTGTGGGTTGGTGTGGAATGAGCCATCCCTGTGGTGCTCAGGACCTTGGCTATTACTTAGGGATCACTCCTGGCAGTGCTCAGAGTTCTGTATGGGTCAAACTATGTGCAAGGCAAGTACCCTACCTGCTATATATATGTTACCTCTCTGGCCCTTGCACTCCTTTAGTTCACCTGGGCCTCACCTTTAGTTGAGGCACATAGGTCATGACTATAAGGCTTGCACATATTTTAGGTTATATTCATTGTTAGTTACATCTCATTTTTTTTAGGGAGGCTAAGGGACACATCTGGAAATTGACCACTAATGGGTGTTGATAGTCTTTTATTAGAGAAAGACTTAATATTTCAAATTACCAAGCTTATTAATTTTTTGTTTTGTTTTGGCTTTGGGGGCAAACATAGTGATGTTTAGGGGTTACTTCTGGTTTTGCACCTGTGCTTAAGCACCTATGGAATATGGTGCAATATGGTTTTATTTTCTCCAATAATGAATGTATCATTAAAATAAGTAAACAGGGGGCCCGGGAGATAGCATGGAGGTAAGGCGTTTGCCTTTCATGCAAAAGGTCATCGGTTCGAATCCCGGTGCCCCATATGGTCCCCCGTGCCTGCCAGGAGCAATTTCTGAGCATGGAGCCAGGAGTAACCCCTGAACACTGCCGGGTGTGACCCAAAAACCAAAAAAAAAAAAAAAGTAAACAGACTGGAGTGATAGTACAGAGGTAGGTAAGGTGTTTGCATTACATGAGGCGATCTGGGACGGACTCGGGTTTGATCCCGGGCATCCTGTATTACTGTATTATAGTTTTTTTTTTTTTGGGGGGGGGGCATACCCGGTGACTCTCAGGGGTTACTCCTGGCTTGGGGAGCCATATGGGACACTGGGAATTGAACCGCAGTCCCATCCTAGGTCAGCCATGTGCGAGGCAAACACCCTACCACTGCACCACCTCTCTGGCCTCAAGGCACAAATAATTTAAGTTATATTATTTATTACAATACAAAGGCAAATGGGATTATAAAAGTTTGGTCAACACAGATCATTTTGAAATGATCGATCGTTATCCATCTCCATGGTGTTAATAAAGCCAGTGTCTAAGGGTTTACTGGGCTGTGGTTGGTGCTTATTGATTTTTCTATGTTACAGTTTAGGCTCATTGAGCTGGATAGATTACTCTGTAACTTTCCCATCAGGTTACCAGGCTGACATTACTATAAGATATTGAAGTATTATGTGGCCACACAGTGCAGAATTTATAGACCTAAAATTTTAGTAGCTTGGCAGTATGACAAGGTTAAGTTGCATAGCTAGTTTCTGTGGGAAGGTGTAGGATGTGGTGTTGGGCTGCAATGTGTCATGCAGAAAGGGGAATCTGCTCCACCCATTCTGAGAAAGCCACAGAGGCATTAGCATGTGAGCCAGTTAGAAGATTAGGGATTATTTCTGAAGCATCTTCATGTGCCCCCTATGTGCTGTACTATTGCTCTGATGCCTCTGTATTTCCACTTTTTATGACAGCAGTCTTTTGTTTACATACCTGCCACTGATTGGTGTGGAGGAGACTGAGGCTGTGGCACTGGAGAATGTACTTCAGGCTATATCAAGGCTGTGCTTTCTCACTTGAACTATGTCACAGGCTCTAAGACAGTGTTTGACTGAGGAGACAATTCTTGATTGGGGAGTATTCTTGTTTTTATTCTGTTTTTTTGCTTTTTGGGCCACACCCAGTGATGCTCAGGGGTTACTCCAGACTATACACTCAGAAATCAATCCAGGTTGGGGACCATATGGGATGCCCAGGATCCAACTGAGATCCATCCTGGATTGGCAGCATGCAAGGCAAACGCCCTACCACTGTGTTATCACTCCAGCCCCTGGGGAGTATTTTGGTTTTTTTCCTTTGGTGTTTGGTTTTTGGGTCACACCCAGCAGCGCTCTGGTTATTCCTGGCTCTATGCTCAGAAATCACTCCTGGCAGGCTCGGGGGACCATATAGGATGCCGGGATTCGAACCACTGTCCTTCTGCATGCAAAGCAAACACCTTACTCCATGCGATCTCTCGGGCCCCAGGAGTATTATTTCTAATACTGTAAAACACAGTATTTAAGCCCACATGTAGCTGAAGTGGAAGGCTCTGCTTTCAGTCCTCAGCAGCATATGGCTTTAGAGCATATCTTGGTGTGGCCTTATCACACCCAAAAGTGTTCCAGAATTAAACACAATTTAATAAGAATTAAAACGTTGGCTGGAGCAGTGGTGCAAGTGGTAGGGCCCTTGCACGTGCTAACCTAGGACAGACAGTGGTTTGATCCTTTGGTGTCCCAAATGGTCCCCAAGCCAGGAGCAATTGTAGCTGGGAGTAACCCCTGAGCATCACAGTCTGTGGCCCAAAAACCAAAAATAAAAGTAAAAAAAAAAAAATTTTATTTGGTAGGCAGCTAACTTGCTTCCTTGTTTGATTTTTTTTTGGGGGTGGGAGCACACCCCTTTGATGCTTAGGGGGTTTACTCCTGGCTAAGCGCTCAGAAATTGCCCCTGTCTTAGGTGGACCGTATGGGACGCCAGGGAGCAAACCTCAGTCCTTCCTTGGCTAGCACTTGCAAGGCAGACACCTTAACTCTAGCGCCACCTCACCGACCCCTAACTTCCTTGTAATTAAAAATTGTGGAGGGGCCCGGGAGATAGCATGGAGGTAAGGCGTTTACCTTTCATGCAAAAGGTCATCGGTTCGAATCCTGGTGCCCCATATGGTCCTCCATGCCTGCCAGGAGCAATTTCTGAGCATGGAGCCAGGAGTAACCCCTGAGCACTGCTGGGTGTAACCCAAAAACCAAAAAAAAAAATTGTGGAGAGCCAGTAAGGGTGTGCAGGGACTTGAGCCCAGGCTTGGCATAGAGAAGACCCAGATTTGACCCTTGAACACCAGTAGTCAAGAATAGCTTTGAAGTAGTGCCCATAACAAACCCCAAAATAAAACTTCAGACAGAGATGGCTTAAGTTTGTGCATCAGAGGTCTGGCACTACATAGTTTTATTTGTTTGTTTTTTTTTGGTTTTTGGGTCATACCCGACAATGCTCAGGGGTTACTCCTGGCTCTATACTCAGAAATCGTCCCTGGCATGCACGGGAGATCATATGAATTGCTGGGATTCCAACCACCTTCCTTCTACATGAAAGGCAAACTCTTACCTCTATGCTATCTCTCCGGCCCCTGGCACTACATAGTTCTCTCCAAGAAAGCCTTGATTGTTCTTAAGACAGATCTGGAATTAGTTTCTTAGCACTGACAGGTATGGCCCCAAAACAAGAATTGGCAGCAGCTGCTCTTGGGGTCTGCATCTGAACACTTCCAGGTCACTCCATGCCACTGCTCTGGCTCTGAGGACATCTTCTTTTACTCTTGAAACATTGAGTTGTTTTTATGTTCTATCTATTGTACAGAGGACTGCAGTGAATATGGAGGTGCATGTATCAAGTTGTTAAACTCCTCCCCCTTTTCTTTTGAAGCAAGATTTGTTGTTACGTTTTTCTTTTTGGGTGTTTTTCTTAAGTGCTTGGGGTTACTTCTGGCTCTGCACTCAGGGCTCACTCTTGGTGATGCTCAGGAGACCATATGGGTGCCTGGGATAGATGCCTGATTTGCCGTGTGCAAAGCAAGTGCTCTACCCCATTCGTTGTGCAATAGTACAATAGCTCCAA
>PVKC010015008.1:0-21812 GCA_004027635.1 Crocidura indochinensis | reverse complement strand
GAAGCAGAGTAAGTCTAAGCGAGTTAAAGAAAGGACACAAAGCTGGGCCCATTCAAGCTTGTAGAACAGTGATAGAATCCGTCTTGCTTTAGCTTCAGACACTGCATTTCTTTGCCCTGTGGAATGGATTGGAGAGTGTGTTACTTAGATTCTTGCCAGGCCAGTCATGCTTGAGGAGCTCTAGCCACTGGGAGAGTGGGTGGCTGAGCCTCTGAGAATCTTCCTTGGCCGAGAGAATCACAACTATGGATAACTTTGTAAATTGCAGTCTTTTTAATAAAATAAAAAATTAAAAGGCAAAAAATAAAAAGGCAGGTCAAATTCACCTACCAGACCTTTATTGGTTGTTTTAGGTTTTTATTTTTATTGCTGTTTTTGGGCCACACTGTGAGTCAGGAATTACTCCTGGCAGGCTCTGGGAGATGGGGAGTGGAGAGAAGCGTTATGCCAGGCCTGGGGTGGCCTCTCAGAAGCACAGTTTTTGTTTTTGTTGTTTTGTTTTTGGGTCACACCCGTTGGTGCTCATAGGTTACTCCTGGTTCTGCATTCAGAAATCACTCCTGGCAGACTCGGGGACGATATGGGATGCCGGGATTTGAACCACCATCCATCTTGATCGGCTTCATGCAAGGCAAATGCCCTACTGCTGTGTTATCTCTCCAGCCCCTGGAAGGCAAGCACCTTACTGGCTGTACTATCACAGTTCCTGGGTTTTTTTCTTTCTTTATTTCTGTTTTGGGGTCATACCCAGCTGTGCTCAGGGCTCAGTGCTCAGAGCTTACTACTTGCTCTATGTTCAGAAATCATACTTGGCAGAGTTTGGGGAACCGTATGGGGTACTGAGGATTAAACCCCAGTTGGCTATGTGAAGGGCAAATGCCCTACCCACTGTACTATCATTGAGGCTCCTATTCTTTTTCTGTGTGTGTGTGGTTTTTGGGTCACACCGGGCAGTGCTCAGGGGCTCCATGCTCAGAAATTGCTCCTGGCAGGCACGGGGGACCATATGGGGCACTGGGATTCGAACTGATGACCTTTTGCATGACAGGCAAACGCCTTACCTCCATGCTATCTCCCGGGCCCCGGTTTTTGAGGCTCCTATTCTTAACTTTGAGCCACCATCTAGCAGTGCTCAAGCCTTACTCATTTTTGGCTTTGGTTTTAGGGATTATTTCTGGTGGGATTTGGGTGGCCATATGGGACGTTGGGAAATGAACCTAGACTGGCCTTATAAAAGACAAATGCCTGATCCACTGTACTATTATTCCAGCCCACACCTTACGACCTCAAACTTTTTTTCTGAGGGAGGGAAAGAGGGAGAAAAAGGAGGCATGACCTCAATTTTCTGAGGTGTAGAAAGTCCTATTATCAAGGTTTACATTGGGCTACTGTGGGAGCCCACTAGATCCGTGCTCAATGGTGTTTTTTGTCCTCCTGAGTAGGGGGAAGCTTCCTAAAGTCATTCCATTATGATTCCTAACTTCATTGGTCAGGACTAATACATCCATTGGTTCCAGGGATCTGGAAACTGCTTAACTATTGTAGAGGGCTATGAATGCTCTGTAGAAAGACAATGAAAAGGGTATTTATCAGAGACTGAGTGGGAATGCCAAGTGAGTTGGAGCAGGATCCTATTGATGGGGAAGCAATGAGATCCCTGGAAAGGCACAAGACACTGGAGCTAGTGCACTGGGTGATCCTCAGATACTCAGAAGTGACTCATTTATTAAAAACAAATTCTTGGACTCTGTGTGTGTGTGTGTGTGAGAGAGAGAGAGAGAAAGAGAGAGAGAGGAGATAGAGGAAATAGAGGAGAGGGAGAGAGGAAAGAGACAGGAGAGAGAGAGAGGGGAGAAGGGAGAGAGGGAGAGAGAGAAAGAGAGAGTTAAAGTAGAGGTAGTAGGCACGTTATTTTTTTTGGCCTTGTTGGTCAGCACTTGTCTCTGGCAGCAACCATCCAATGTGGGACTAGTGGGTATATGAATATAGTGGCCGTGGTGGCAAGGACAGAGCCTGCACACCATCCAACAGAAAGGGTGATTATGTACCAATTAATAGCTGACTGATCTAACTCTCACCGCAGCCAAATGATGCTGAGGTTAAGTCAGAGTCCTCACTATGCCTGTTGGTAACAAGTTAACTTCTGGATCTATTCCAACATTTCCTTTGGATTGGAATGGACACTCAATTTTGGTGCAGGCTACCTTTATTTGCTGCATGACCTCATTTGCCTTCACTATTGGAAAGCATGCAGAATGTTCAGTTCTGGAGTCTGGGAGATAGCATGGAAGTAAGGCGTTTGCCTTTCATGCAAAAGGTCATCGGTTCGAAACCCGGTGCCACATATGGTCCCCCGTGTCTGCCAGGAGCAATTTCTGAGCATGGAGCCAGGAGTAACCCCTGAGCACTGCTGGGTGTGACCCAAAAACCACACACACACACACACACACACAAGAATGTTCAGTTCTTGACTTGGGATTCTGGCTGACATCTCAATTTGCTAAGGGACCCACTTAACAACACAGAAATAGAGAATTAATTTTAGTACCTGGATATTCGCTAGTTCTAGTGTATAAGTCATTTCACAGAAACTGGTTGTTCTTTTGGTAAGTGGCATGGGGCAATCTTTGATGAAAACAGACTTAAGCTAACTATTGAGATACCCGCTTGGAGAGAATATGCAGCAGGAGTGGGCATCATATTTAGAAACAGTGCACCCCTGAAAGCAACAATGTAGGCTGGAGAGAGAGTTCATCAGGTTGCATGCATACTGGAGGTCCAGGTTATATTCCTGGACCTCATGGCACCACATGGTTCTCTGAACATTGCTTGGAGCAAAGTGCCCTCCACCAGAGCCCAGAGTAGCTCTCAGGATGTTACTGAGTGTAGTAAAACCAAAACAAACAAAGAAATTAGCTAATGATGGTACTGCTGGACTTTTAAGAAGCAGATTTGATAGAACTTGCTGATTTTTTTGTAAAACCAAACAAACAAAGAAATTAGCTAATGATGGTACTGCTGGACTTTTAAGAAGCAGATTTGATAGAACTTGCTGATTTGCAGCTAGACTGGAAAAACTGATTTTTCTCTGAGATGGCTGGATGTCTACTTTCTGACTCCTAGCCAAGTTAAGGTCAGTGCAATTTAGATTGTGCTATAAAAAGTCACCAACTCCCCAGGCAATGCAAGGCTATTCTCTTTACCGAGGTTCTTCAGTGGGTCTAACCAGTTCAACAAGCTTGGCCAGGAATGCCAAACAAACTCCACTGAGAACTGCTGCTTTTACCTTTCTGGAGACTAAGATTCCCTGCACAGATAACATTGGCACTCTGACTCATAATCGGAGTGCAAACTGTTTGAATAAGGACCTTGGAAAATGATGGATGAAATATCTTCTGGACCTCTGTTGTTTGCCTGACTTCTTGCAGCAACTTGTTATCTGTGTTAAATAAAAACCTGAGTCTAGTAGGTCCTTTCAAATATCTGAACCTGAAAAATCTTTGGGGTGAAATATAGGGAGCTTATGGATGAAGGCAGAATTGGCCACATGAGTCATCATCCCTCCCCAGTGTTGCAGGTGACTTGGGTGACCTGGGGGGAGAGAGATGAATCTATCACTTCCCTCACTATTCAGCTGGGTCAACACCAGAAAGTGGCTGGGAAATCTAGAACTGATAGAGTCTGTCAGGAGCCCCCGAGTGGTCCAGACTGCATGTCTTAGCAGCTCCATGAGGCAGCCATCAAGTTGTACCACTTGCAGAGCCTGAAAGATGGATCCCTGCCACCTGAGTTCTCTGGGAGCTGTGTGACTCAGGGTGGGTTGAGGAATTGCTTTTTGCAAAAGGAAAGTCAGTCCTAAATTGTATCCAGTTTTTTTGAGGCTGTCATATTCCTCACAGAAAAGAACTTCGGGAAGTGCTGAATAATGACTAGTACAGCTTTATTTATCTAGAGATTCTGAGGAGAATGTGAGAATAGGGAATTCAAGAGAAAAAGAGAACTCTAGATACAGAGAGTTCCTGAAATGGCTTTTAGGACCATCTCACGTAGATATTCTTCATGTTGCCTTGGCCTAGAATTTTATGTGTCCATAATATTGATCAGAATATTGTCATAAAGGAAGAGCTTTAAACTTCTGGTAGTCTTCATTCATCTCCTCACAGCCTTTTGTCTCTGCTGAAATTTGTCCTTTCCGGCAGGGTCAAGGTTTCTTCTAACCAACACTGGTGTCAGTGTCACTGGTTATCAGGCTTCAGTTCCTGTGTCTGTAGTAAGGGAGTTATGTGGGACACAGATGAGCACCACTCAGAGAGGGCAGATTGAGATTATTTTTAACAAAAGCCAGCAATCAGCAAAAGGAATATCATCCCAGAGCACTACTCACAGCTCAAGGACAGTTCAGAGATGCGTTTATAAAGGCAAAAATTCTGTGCAAGAGCAATAGTGTAGCAGATAGGGTATTTTCCTTGCATGTGGCTGACACTGATTCGATCCCTGGCACCCCATATGGTCCCTTGAGCACCTTCAGGAGTAATTTCTGAATCCAGAGTCAGGAATAACCCGTGAGCATTTCCAGGTGTATCACCCCCCCCCAAAAAAAAACCCTCAATAAAGGCAAAAAAAAAAATCAAATGCTAGTTAAGCGATGACTACAATGGGCAATGGCCTTCTGGAGTTGTGATCTACAAAGCAACAAAAATAGCTAGCTAAAGGTAGAGGGGATTGGGGGGCATTGGTGGTGGGAATATTGTACTGGTAAAGAGGAGGTGTTCTTTTTTTATAACTAAAACTCAATTAGAAACATGCTTGTAATCATGGTGCTTAAAAAAAGATATAAAGGGGGCCAGGTGGTGGCGCTGGAGCTAAGGTGCCTGCGCTAACCTAGGACCGACCGCGGTTCGATCCCCCGGTTCCCCATATGGTCCCCCATGTCTTCCAGGAGCGACTTCTGAGCGAATAGCCAGGACTAACCCCTGAGCATCACCGGGTGTGGCCCAAAAACAAACAAACAAAAAAAAGATATAAAAACAAAGAAAAACAGTAGAGTTGACTTATGGTTAACAATTACCTTGCAGTTTGGGGGAATAGTCATTATGGGGGTATTGATTTCAGCATCTGAACAGTTTGTTTGTGTACTGTATTTGTTAATGAGTTACATCTGACCCTTGGAACAATGGAGAGGAGTTCCATTCTCTTTTTTTTTTTTTGGTTTTTGGGCCACACCCGGTGATGCTCAGAAGTTGCTCCTGGCTTGGGGGACCATATGGGAAACCGGGGGATCAAACCGCAGTCTGTCCTAGGCTAGCGCAGGCAAGGCAGGCACCTTACCTTCAGCGCCACCACCCGGCCCAGGAGTTCCATTCTTGCTGATAGGTTAGGCTAGGTGAGAAATAAAGAGCTATACCTTATATCAGGAGCCTGTAGCTCATTGATTTTATGGACATAAAATAAAATCCTGATTGTTCCATCTCTTTCTTTGCTAAGAGGTTATACTTTTTCATCAGCACTAAGAATTTTATTGATTTGACACAGCTTTAAACAAAATTGCAAAAAACAGTTGACAAGACAAGGACCTATTGCTAGCCTCAGAAGAAAAGTTTAAGGGACTCATAGCTGTTGATATGAGAATAGTTAAGTGTGGGGAGCAACTGAGGCAGTAGTGGGCCTAGAGGAATAACTTAAAAAAAATCTGAACTCCCAGCACAAGTAAAGAGGGATCTTATACTCTTTTACTTGTATGTCCAAGATGGGCTCTTTGTATAAGCACAAATTTAGGAAGCAATATATTGAGAAAATGTAGTCAGCAAATGATCAGCAAACTAAGAAGCGTGAGAAGGGAGTGCTATTCTGCCATATTCCCCTCTTTGTTCATGATATTTTAGAATAGGGGTCCCCAAACTATGGTCCATGGGCCACATGCAGCCTGCTGAGGACATGTATCCAGCCCATTAGGTGTTTTTGCCGCCACTGCCTGTCCTGCTTGGCAGCCAACATGTCCCAGACTCGCAGTGTTCATGTATGGGATGTGCACTGTACTCTCTGACTCCCCTCCTTCTCTCTGTCTCTTAAATTCTCTTCTCAGTCTCTGGCTGGGGTCCTCCAACTATGGCCAGCCAAAAGCAGACCTGTAGTTCCCATAGAAATACTGTTAAATGGGGCCCGGGAGATAGCATGGAGGTAAGGCGTTTGCCTTTCATGCGAAAGGTCATCGGTTCGAATCCCGGTGCCCCATATGGTCCCCCGTGCCTGCCAGGAGCAATTTCTGAGCATGGAGCCAGGAGTAATCCCTGAGCACTGCCGAGTGTGACCCAAAAGCAAATAAAAAAAAGAAATACTGTTAAGTTTGTTGATTTAACTTTACTTGTTATTCATTTTATTTATTTAGTTAGTTTATTTTAGGGCTATACCCGGCAGCACTCAGGGCTTACTCCTAGCTCTGCGCTCAGAAATCGCTCTTGGCAGGCTTGGGAGACCATAATGGAAGCAGGAATCTAGCCCGATTCATCCCAGGTCATCTGAGTGCAAGGCAAATTCCCTATAGTTGTGGTATCACTCTCCTCCCTCATTTTAAATATTGTATTTGTTCCCATTTTATTTTTAAATTAAAAATTGTTATCTGCAGTGTGTATAAAAATTTGTTCATATGAAACTATAGTTTTAAACTGTAGTCTGAGCCTCTAGTGGTCAGAGAGATAGTGAAATGGACCCCTGTTTAAAAAGTTTGAGGATCCCTGTTTTAGAGAGTACCATCGTCAATTCCTAAGGGACATACAGGTAAGGAGTAGTTGAAGGTTAATCTTAGCATTAATCACACCCATATTGAAATACTTTACTAACAAAGTAGAAGGGGTTGTGAAATTACAATATACCCAGGCTTAGGAACATTGGAACAATATTTTGCCAAGTCAGTAGGCCACACAGTTGTCATTTCTGGGAATTTTGAGCTACTCTGGATTTCAAAGGAAACAAACATTGAAAGTAACAGGATTCTATCTGGCTGGAGGCCTTAGCTGAGACCTGATCTTTCTCAGGAACTCAGAATTAGAGTTGAGGTGGTTAAGATTAAAATGTTTTTCTTTTCTTATTTTTCCCCCCACAGAAGAGATCAAACAGAATTCTTCCAAAGGGAATTCTTTGAGCCAAGAAGGTTCTGCGTGTCAAGCTGACTTTTCATCCCCTCTCTAACTCCCCAGACATTAGGCTGAAAATCACTCTCAGATATTAACTGCATCAGAAACACAGGCAGAATTTTTATTACATGCTGATTTCTGAGAAAATGGGCAAACATCATTAATGTTAATACTCTCAGATATTTTTTATTTTTTTTTCTTACTAAACAACAAAAACAGTAAATGGCTTGTGAAAACAAGGAACACTTAAGTTTTAAGTATAACATGGCGGTAATCCCCATCTAATCCTTATTTTTTTCTTCCAAGTTTTTATTCCATTACAATTCATCAGAGGAAAATTAGGGAGAAAAAAACAACAACAATAACTTCTTTCCCTGGGAGGATCGAGGGAAGTGAGACAGAGAGGAAAACCATGTTAGTATATATGTTCAGCCCAAAATAGATTGAACAGAGCTCCTACCTAAAGTCTCCCATCTAACATTCCTTATCCCCACCACTTTTCTTGATGAAGAACTCCAATAACTTTCAGTGTCTGGCAGCTAGCATTGCAGATTGCTTTGTGTGGAGTTAATATTTAATTTTAATTTTTCTTAGATGAGACTAGGATATTGTCCTGGCTCTTCTCCTGCTTATATATTAAGCTGGGAGCAGAGAATTAAAACTTTTCTTATTTGTTTCATTTCATTTCTTTGTGCTTGTGGGGGATTTGGTGGTTCTGTTATTTTGTTAAATGAATGAGCAGGTTTTTCACCCTCCTGAGTTCTTGGAAAGTGTTGTTGGAGCTAATTGTAAGGGTATTGTCTGAGAGGCGTTTTCATGGAATACTCAAATCCTTGAGTTGCATGCCTTAGAAACAAATCAGAATCCAGTAGCTTGATAAAATTGATTTAATAATCTTTGTCCTCAGAGAACAATGGTTGATCTCATGTCATATCAGTATGGATTGGTAGTAAAATAATTTTTGGCTTTTCATAGTGAAGTTGATTTGCATTTTCATTTTTTAAGAAAGTCAATAAAACTTGGCAGTGTAGATTAATAAAAAATACTTTCTTTTTTTCTATTTTTTAAGTTCCCTTCTCTTTGTTGTTGTTTCTGTGATGACTACTGAGGTTGCTCCATTGCTTATATTGCTTGTACCCTTGGTTACAGAGCTTGTGCACACTTGGTTGTAATTGTAGGGATTGAATTCATTATACCAGCCTCAGTCTTGCAAGGCAGGTGTTGCATGGCTGTGTTATTTCCTGGGGCCCCAAGGTACCTTCTTAACTTTGCCCTTATTGTCTAGAACTTAATTGAGATATAGTTTTGAGCTATTATTTCTCATTCCTTCTAGCTCCTCCTACACACTTCTTGGGATTCCAGACCACACTACAAGAATTCTTTTTGTCATTCGCACTAGAGATTTGGCCTTTTTCTATCCTCTCACCCTCCCTCCCTCTCCCTTCCTTCCTCCCACCTTCCTTTCCTCCCACCTTCCTTTCCTCCCACCTTCCTTTCCTCCCACCTTCCTTTCTTCCCACCTTCCTTTCCGTCCTTTCTTTTCCTCTCTCCCTTCCTTTCCCTCCCTTTTCCCTCTCTTTCTCCCTCCCTTCCTTTTTCTTTCTCCCTCCCTTCTTTCCTTCTCTTTTTTCCTTCCTTTCCCTCCCCCATCCCTTTCTTCCTCCCTCTCTTCCTCCCTCCATTCCTCCTTTCCGTCCTTCTCTTCTTTTTTTCCTTCCTTCCTTCCTTCCTTCCTTCCTTCCTTCCTTCCTTCCTTCCTTCCTTCCTTCCTTCCTTCCTTCCTTCCTTCCTTCCTTCCTTCCTTCCTTCCTTCCTTCTTTCCCCTCCTCTCTCTAATCTCCCCCAAAGTCACTTCTGGCAGGCTTGGGAACCATATGGGATGCTGGGCATCAAACCTCGCTACATGCAAGACAAACATATCACTTGCTCTACTATCTCCCTTGCCCCAAGAAATTTGACATTTATGAGATAGGCCAGTCTCATCAGCTTTCCAAGTGCTCTGAGAAAGCCATTTTTTTTTTTAAATCCTGTAAGCTTTGCTGTCTTGGTTCTTTTTTTCCAAGATGCTAAGTAATGTGCTGAGCACATGGACTTTTCATTAAGTTTCTTGAGCAATTATTAAATTCAAAGTTTTAAAATCAAGAAATATTAAGATTCACAGTGAAAGATTCTCTTCTCATTCTCCTGTCTCAGATTCCTCACCTGCCTTTCAGTAGTATCCCAATCTTGTATTTAGTACAGAATTGCCTATTGTACATTGAAGAGCTATGGGTCCATAGAGAGCTTTGTAACATTTAACTCCCACATTTATTACAATCTACACATGTTCTCCATCTTTGTTTTACCACTTCTTATTTACTTTTCTAAATATTTTATTTTATAGATCATGTTAAGTTCACAGAAACATTGGACATGAAGCATAGAAGATACTAACCCAGGTCCTGCCCACTGCTAACAGCACAATCTTCCCATTATAGATATCTTACTCTAGGGTCACATTTACTGGAAGTGATGACCTGACCATCAAACATCATTGCTCAAGCTCACGTTATATTAGGGTTCATTTTTGGCTGAGTGTATTCTATGGCTTTTAAACATATATCTGCTACTATAGCATCTTATAGAATAGTCTGATTGTTCTCAACATCTCCTGTGCTCCATCTGTTCACAGCCTCTCCTTGCCCCAACCCTTGCCCTATCTTCATAGCTGTGCCTTTTCTAGGCTGTCATATGGTTGAATTCATCCATTGTATAATTTTCAAATGAATTCTTTCATTGGGATTATAGCAACTAAAGTTCCTTTTGTGTTTTTTATGGACTAATGGCTTTTTTTATTTTGGAAACTTCTTAAAAATTTGGTTTGAAAATTTGTTTTACATTTGAGGTCCTGTGATTTACACTGCTGTTATTGATAGTGTTTCATGCCTACAACATTCAACACCACACTCTCCAGCAAAATGTTTGCTTCTTTCTACCATTATGGCTCATTTCTTTTTAGCGCCAAACACAATTTTATTCTCTTGGTGTACCATAGTTTATTTATTTATTTTGGCAGAGAAGTCCACATCTAGTAATATTCAGTGCTTGCTCCTATCTCAGTGCTCAGGGGTCACTGCTAGTGGGTTTGGTGGTGACGATATATGGTGCTAGTATTTCAAACCCAGGTAAGCTATAGGCAATTAAGCACCTTACCCTTGTACTATCTCTATGGTCCTTCAAATGATTTTCTTTTCCTATAATTTATGCTGCTCTGTGCTGAACAAATGTTCTTCTCAGTTTCTTTCTTTTCTTTTTGTTTTTATCTGCTTCATATTTCAATTCCCAGTTTGCAAGAGGAAAAAGCAAAGCAAAGTCCCTACATTTCATATTTAGGTCACAGAAATTGTTGGTGAATTATTCAAGCATACACCTGTTTCTCTATTGGATGCCCAACTGAATATGATTAAAAAGTTGGAGAGAATCTTTCTTGTGAACAAAAATTTTCAGTACTTGAACTCTTTTTAAATGTATATATACAGGCTAATCCTTTCTTGATCACCTCAGATGGACCAATTCTACCAGTCAAAAAGTAATTAATTCAGCATATATATTGGAAGGAGTAAGTCCATTTATTTATGCATTTATTTTAATTAATTAATTAATGTGTTTGGGCCACCCTGATGGCACTAAGGGATTACTACTGGTTTTGCACTCAGAAACAATTCCTTACAAGCTTGTGGGATGCCAGGGTTGGTTGTGTGCAAAGCAAATGCTTTACCAGCTGTGCTATTGCTTCAGCCCATTTTTAAGGTTTTTTTTTTTTTAAACCATATCCATTGATGCTCAGTGGTTACTCCTGGCATGTATTCAGAAATCGCTCCCAGCTTGGGGGGATCCTCGGACTGTCCTAGGCTAGTGCTTGCAAGGCAGAGCCTTACCTCTAGTGCCATTGCTCCGACCCCTAAGGTTTTAAACCTGTTTTGGGGCCACACCTGGTGATGTTTAAAGGTTACTCCTAACTCTTTACTAAGGAATTATTCCTAATGCTGGTTATGGAACCATATGGGATGCCAGGGATTGAACTATGTGCAAGGCAAGTACCCTATCCACTATACTATTGCTTCTGTTTTGTGTGTGTGTGTGTGTGTGTGTGTGTGTGTGTGTGTGTGTGTTTTGCAACACCCAGCCGTGTCAGGCATTATTCCTGGTTCTGTGTTCAGGCATGGTGGTGCTTGAGGAACAAGCACCAGGAATTGATGCCAGGAATTGAACCCCAGTTGTCAACATGCAATTGTTCTCTGTACTCCAGCCCTATTTATTTAATTTTGGTTGTGCCAGGGCTAAACCCAAAGCCTCACACATACAAGGCAAGTTCTTTTCTACTAAACAACTTTCCTGACCTTTAAAAGTACTTAAGTTTATGGCACTAAAAGCAAAAGGTCTTCTTTCTGCAACACCAATTTTACTTTTATGCAAGCACCTTGTTATTATTTTGACTTGCTATATCCAGGTATTTTTACTTACATTTATTTGACAATTTAGAATAAATCACACATTCTTTGGGCTGAAGAGATCGTATAGTGGATAGGGTGCTTGCCATCCTGAGCTTAATGCCTAGCATTCCAAATGGTCTCCTGATCCTGCCAAGAGTAATTTCTGAATACAGAGTCAGGAGTAACCTCTACCCAGCACTGTTAAGGTGTAGCCCAAAAACAAAACAAACAATGCACACATTCTTAACTGTAGCATTTTTTCCCCTAGATTTTCTTATGGGTACCCAGAACAGAATCCCATAAGTTAAGACTTTGAATATATCATAGCTATCTTAGTTGACACATTCCAATTTGAAAAAGAATGCAATTTTCTTCCTCATAGAAGTGATATTTACTTTTCTTTCTCATATGTTATGTCCCTGGTTTTTCATTCTAACAAGATGATGAAAGATTGCTCTCTGTGGGAAATAGACAGTGGTCAAGGAGTGGGAATGTTTTCCGTAGTCAACATCCATACTGACTTGCCTTAATGTCTTTCTTATTTCTTCCCATGTCCTCAGATGGCTTTTTGATATAGTGATATAGAGCCCAGCATGGCCTGTCCAAACGCACATAGCAAAATGATGCGGTAGTGAAAGATCACCAAGATCACTGAGAAAGAACCTCCAGTAGAGTTGCTCCTTTCCCACCACTCTTCAGCCCAAGTTCCAGGTCCATTTTATTTCTGTCAGTGTCTCTAAGGTGGCAGTTTAAAAGTAAGAGAAGTTTATCATCCCCTTAATGATCCTAATCATTGATCCTGAACAGGGTTACTGAGAAGCCACTGATTGTTGACTTACAATGGTAAGGCACTAAACCTGACTTGTTATAGGTTTCACTGATTATTGATTACTGTGTCTGAAAGTCCTCAGGTATATAAGCATTTCACTGAGGACCACTGTCTTCACTTGGCTGGCTCTTGATGGAAGAAAATGACAGGAGAAAGGTGGATTTTCTCTTTTGCTGGAGCTGGTTTTATTGAGAAAAAAAAAATCCCTGCCCAGGCTAACACCAAGGAGCAGAAGCTGCCAAGGGGCAGCAGAATTAGTATGTGATGAAATTCCTTTGAGATGGTCCTAATCTTGATTTGGAATATTGGTAACCTGGGAATGTCCTTCAGATTTGCTTGTGAACTGGAGGTGGTCCAGACCCTGTTTTGCAAAATAACATGCTTGGTAATTTCTGCTCCAAATTCTACTGTCAGTTGCTTGCGAATGTTCCATTTCCCATCAGATATTCTATAAAATGACCTTCCCTGGGATTCTAGCTTGTAGGAAGCTGATTGTGGGACTTTTAAGTTTTCACAGTGGCTGAGGCCAATTCCTTGGATGGAATATTTACCTTATATCTGTGCACCTGCAGAGCCCAGACCATCCATGGTAGAAGGAAGCCTCATGAATAGGAAGTCATTGACTGAGAGTCTCAGGGAAGCCTGTTCTAACCGATGGTGAGAGCCATTCAGCAGCCACTGACTAAGAAGACCCAGGTCTGTAGCCTGCCACTTTGTTATTTGTTCCCCCAATGTCTATATTTGTTTCCTCTACTCATCTCTGGGCTTTGCATATGTGGGCATAGAAAAGGCATGTATAGGGAGCCGGGAGGTGGCGCAGGAGGTAAGGTGCCTGCTGCCTTGCTTAGGACGAACCACGGTTCGATCCCCCGGTTCCCATATGGTCCCCCGTGCCTGCCAGGAGCGACTTCTGAGCGCATAGCCAGAAGTAACCCCTGAGCGTCACTGGGTGTGGCCCAAAAACCAAAAACAAACAAACAAACAAACAAAAAAAACAAACAAAAAAAAAAGAAAGAAAGAAAAGGCATGTATAGAGGCCAGGAGAGATAGCACAGTGGGAGGACATTTGCCTTGCATGCGGCCAATCCTGGAGGGACACTGGTTCCATTCCTGGCATCCCATATGGGTCCTCGGAGCCTGCCTGGAGTGATTTCTGAGTGCAGAGCCAGGAATAACCCCTGAGTGTGGCTGGGTATGAACCCACCCTCCCTCCAAAAAAAAAAAAAGAAAGAAAACAAAAAGAAAAGGCATGTGTAGGGTACTGTGCAACTTCTGGAGCCAAACTTAGTGTGGGGTTAAAAAGGTTAAATGTTGGCAGCCATGAGGAGGAAAGGAATCCCAAGTCTTGTCTAGAGCTCAGGAAGGAAGGAAAGGAATAAGGAAGGGAAGGAGAGAGGAAATGAGGAAGAAAGAAAGGAAGTGATAAAAGTGTTGGGACCTGAATTCTGAATAAGGAGGGACAACATTTTGTAAAAGCCACATGGAGTGCATACTTCTTGGTTTCTGAGCAGGGAGAAACACCATTTTGTAAGGACCACATGTTGTGAACCTATTTCCATAGCGCTGCCTCAGTCTACCTGGCTGTACCAGGTAGCCTATCAGGGAAGGACAGGGAGTAGTAGGAAGATACCCCTAGACAAGAGCCAATTATTTTAAGGATCATCAGAAAGTTGGAACCTCCCTTTATCTCTTCCCTATATAATCCTCATCACGATCTTGGGCGGGGCTCATCTCCTTCAGGGGATGGCCCCTGGCTGGCCAGGCTGGGGAGTCTTGTTGGCAGATGGATTAAAGTGTTAAAAACTTTATTCCATTTGTGTGGTCTCGTCCTTCTACTCTGGAACCCTACAAAAGAAGGAAGGGAGGAAAGACTAGAAGATTGGAGGAAGGAGGGAGGAGAGTAGGGAGGTGGGAGGGAAGAAGGAATAGAAGGAAAAAGGAAGGAAGGGAGGAAAGGATGAATAGGAGAAAGGAAGGAGAGAACAAAATAAGGAAAAAACAAAGGAAGGAAGGAAGGAAGGAAGGAATAAAGGAAAAAACAAACTCACAGCCTGAGTAAGCGCTGATTAATTTTTGAAAGATTTCTTTTGCCAGCCTACCCTTTTGCTTTTATTTCCTTTTTCTTTTGAATTCTTCTTTTAGTCCCAGTGCTAAATATAAAAATACATTTGCATGGAGTCGGTTTAGTTATTGACCCAGCAGAGTTAAACCTTGCCCCTATCTATTATGCCTATTTCTCCAAACTTCAAGCAGAAAGCCTGGCCATCTCGGGGAAACAGCATGATAAAAGCCAGTCTTGCTGCTGGCTCTGTGCTTGTGGTAAGTGGTTATTTGCAAGAACATTATTAGGGTGCTAGCAGGGGATCCTGAAGGTATCAAACTAACAGAGGAGGAGTCTCAGGGTGATTTAGTAGAGGCAGCAGGGGAGCAGGCTGTGCTCCATGTGAAAGGCATTTGCATTTTCTTTAGGGGCCCTCTACCCTTCCTGTTCCCTTTACCCTGAGCTGTCCTGAGGCCCCATCCAGCGCTTTTCATAAACCTTTGCTCTAAGCTCCAGAGAGCCGTGGTTGGTGGGGGCAAGTTGGAAGACCCCCACCCCTTTCACAGATGAGCTTAAGTTCCTCTCCATTTCCCACAGGGACAGCCTAAAGAAAGAAAGTTCCAGACAAGACGACAGGTATTAATGTCTGTTGAGCTAATAAAACAAACTTAGATCCTTCTTCCCTTATCTTATTTCTCCCTCTGGCTTATTTCTAGTTTATTTGGTAGAAATACAGAGACTGAATGGAAACTCACAAATGACAGTGGATATCTGGGTGCCACAGGCCTTTTTTTTTGCAAGTCTCCAGACACCCCTCCAGACATAGCAGTGGTGCTTATCTTCTGGTGAAGCCTACCCTACCCCCTATTCAGTGCTTCGAGGGATTTGGGGTCTTGGGGCAGGGCAGGGTATGGCCTCACTCTTCTCTGCTAAAGGAGTTTCTTCAGTCTCCCTCTACCCAAATATGGCACCATTAGCTCTTGATACATTCAGTTGGAGACTTCTTTCTCAACTGTGGGTACTTTTTTCCTTTGTTAGGGAAGGAGACTAACTGGCAATGCTTGGGGACTACTTCTGGTGGTGCTCAGTGGATCATGCATGCAGTGCTGGGAATCAAACACAGCCATGTACTTCAGTCTGTGGACCTCTCTCTGTGATCCCCTGCGACTGTTTTTGGAATTATTGTTGTCCTGCAATTTCCTGGTGGAGGTTACAAGTTGAATGCAGGTATTCCCTGCATTTTGAAATTTCCAGCTTCATTACTTTGCAAAAACCTATCTTTACTAGTCCTCAAAGTCAGAAGAGAACTATGTGTCCATGACACAGGAGGCAGGGAGAGGTGAAAGCAATATTAATGTTGTCTTTGCAGCAGAGGCAGCAGGAGAGGGTTTCTCCCACCCCCACCTCCAGCCCTGCTCCTTCCTGGCACTGATCCATATAGGCATGTCCATATCACCACATTCTTGCTTGCACTGCTGTTTTGATCAATGCAATTTTGTTTTCTGTTTGAAAAACTTTATTTAAACACTATGATTTACAAAGTAGTTCATAATACAATCATTTCAGGTATTCAGTATTTACACATAGATCACCAATGTGACCTTCCTTCCACCAATGTCTCAAGTTACCAACTCACTTGCCAGCCTACCCTCTTAGCAGGCACAAAATAATTTGCGATGTTAACCGAAGTCATTATTTAAGGATTTGCTGAGTTGTTTGTATGAGTGGAGACTTCTGTGGTATTGTTATTTACTAACTGAGCTTAATGGTTGTCTCTATACAACTTTCCCATCTAGGTTTTTATACTCCTACTGAACTGTCAGTACTATGAACTTTGGGAATATTGTGTGGCCACATATGTGATCATGCACTCCTACAGCTGTATCATGAGGGTGGTTCAACACCTGGTAGGCTATTTGGGCCTACCAGGTTCAACACAGAATTGGTTTTTCTCAGAAATTGGTCATGGGGTTGGGATGTTTAAATTCAAGCAGAAGCAGGTGTGGATGGGTGGAACACTCGGCCCTAAACAGGACAGAGACAGAATTTGTCCCATATCTTAAGAAAGTTCCAGTAATCTGTACCTAGAGCCTGCCTGGGTTTATCAGGTTTGGCACGGCAGCAGTTTCTCTCTCGGGTCAGTGTAATTTTATTTTTTATTATTTTATTTTTTGGGGGTCACACCAGGCAGTTCTCAGGGGTTACTCCTGGCTCTATGCTCAGAAATCACTACTAGCAGGCTCTGGGGACCATATGGAATGCCAAGATTCGAACCAATGACTTTCTGCATGAAAGGCAAATGCCTTACCTCCATGCTATCTCTATGGCCTGCCAGTGTAATTTTAGATGCTAGGTGCTTTTATTTATAAATTGATAGATTTAAGTTTGGGGGGGGCAGTGTCAGTGAGCAAATCCAGTAGTAGTCTGGAAATACTCAAAACTCTCTCCCACATAAACTAATCAGTCCTCATTGCTTCTTTGCTTTATGCTCCTCAGTACATGGAAGGTTTCACAGAAGGCTGCCATTCCGTAGAAAGAAGAGAGCCGGGGCCTGGGAGATAGCATGGAGGTAAGGCGTTTGCCTTTCATGCAAAAGGTCATCCGTTCGAATTCCGGTGCCCGATATGGTCCCCAGTGCCTGCCAGGAGCAATTTCTGAGCATGGAGCCAGGAGTAACCCCTGAGCACTGCCGGTTGTGATCCCAAAAAAAAACAAAAACAAAAAAAAACAAAAAGAAAGAAGAGAGCCCACACTAACTGGTGTCTTTTGGTTTATTCTTTGGCAGTCCTGATCTTCTTTAGCTTTAGCTTTGAAGTTTTGTTTGGGGATTGAAGTGGAATTAAGTTTACTTCCAACTTTGAATCTACCCAGGCCATTCATTTTGGTTTTGTTGGAACAAGTATTGAATAAAAGGTGGAATTAGAACCCAGTTTCCTGTTCCCACTCCAGTGACAGGAGTCCCATCATTAACCTGGTGACCCAGAGCAACAATCCAGAGGTTTTCATGGTTCTTCTTTTTGATTTCCACCATCTTCTATCCTTCCCGGCCTGAACTATTTCCTATTTTGGGTTTACCAGGGAGAAATTCATGTTTCCCAGAAGGTGAGAGAAAATTGCATCAGAAGTTTTCACAATATTGCATTTTTGTGCTGTGCTATGATTAAATGATGACAACAGCATTAGTTCTGCCCTCATATCGCAGCTCAGACCCCCCAAACAGCTCCCTGACATGTGAGAGCTCTTGGCATGCAGTGCGGTTTTGCTTCTTTTTATTCCCTCCCTTGGAGGGAACCAAAGCAGCCCCCTTTTCACTCTTTTTAGTCTCAGACTACATGCTGAGAATGCCTTCCCAGGGAGTGGGCCCTCGCAGGGCCCCTCCCACCTCAGTTTCTGGTTCATCATTCTGCTGATTTTATTCATGACTGCATGGATTATGTTGCAGCTCATCATTGTATTAGATTGAATTTATTTTTATCTGAAGCAGTTCTCAGCTTGCTTGAGCCAATTGACATACAGCGCTGAGTTCATTTAAGACGTGCAGTGTATTGGTTTAATATACATTTATTACAAAATGATTATTACTATAAAATGAACCAACATCTTTGCTGTAACACAAAATGATCATTTTGGGGCTGGAGAGATAGTACAATGAGTTAGGTACTTGTTTTGCACATGGAAGCAAATAAAATAAATAAATCCCAAGTTGTGATCTAGTTGGTTCTAAAAGAGAATATGCATCATGATTTGTATTTACATATTTGGTTTTTGGACCACATCCAATTGTGTTTAGGAGTTTGTGGATATGGAGAGCTTCAGAACTTATTTTTCCTATTATTAGAGGTTTGTATTCTTCTGTCAAGACCTCCCAATTTGAACGTCCTATCCTGCCTTGTGTTTCTGGGAGTTGCTGTGTTTCTATGAATCCAGCTGGTTTAGCTCTACATGTAAATGGTCACATACATTTGTACTCCTCCTCTTTCGCATAACATAACTTCAGTCTTAAATAACAAATTTCCTTTTTCTCATGGCTGAATACAATTTTATTGTGTATAAATCTTACACACCTTCCCTCCCTTTCTTCTTCCATTCCTTTTCTCCTCACCCTCCCTTCCTCCTTCCCTACTGGAGCTCAGAGCAACTGAAGTCTAGGAATTTTATAGAAAATGCTGGGTGGGACCTCAGGACAGCACAGGGTAAAAGGGTCAGGAAGGGTAGAGGGTTCCTAAAGAGAATGCAAATGCCTTCCACATGGATCACAGTCTGCACCCCTCCAGCTTCTCCTAAATAACCCTGAGACTCCTCTGTTAGCTGATACCTTCAGGATCCCCTGCTAGCACCCTAATAATGTTCTTGCAAATAACCACTTACCACTAGCACAGAGCCAGAAATAGTCCTTTTCTTAACCCATTCATCTGTGAATGGACACTGAGATTGTTTTCTTATTATGTTTGGCTTTTCTTTTGTGGGTGGGGGCACACCCAAAGATACTCCGGGCTTACTCTTGGCTCTGAGCTCAAGGATCACTGGATGTGGGTCTGGGAGACCATATGGGAAGCCTAGGTTTGATCTGGGCAAAGTGCCCTACTTACTGTACTATTGTTCCAACCCTTGTTTTTGTTTTGGCCATAGTGAATATGCTGTAGTTGTCATGGCAGGGCAGAGATAGGAGATGGTATAATTGACAACAAGTTACTGTCCCATTCGTTTTCCATGGTCGAATTCCCAAAAGAGGGCTAGATGGATCATATGGTCATTCTGATATCATCATAGGGTTGCTTCCTATATTGGCTTAATGACTGTCTTCCCTATAGGAATGCTAAAAGCCAGGCATTATTTCCTTTATTATTATAGCCCTAAAGCCTAACAAGTTTCCTGGTGCTTTAAAATTTTTTGTTGGGGCTGAAGAGATAGCATGGAGGTAGGACATTTGCCTTGCATGCAAAAGGACGGTGGTTCGAATCCCAGCACCCCATATGGTACCCCGAGCCTGCCAGGAGCGATTTCTGAGCATAGTGCCAGGAGTAACCCCTGAGCACTGCCAGATGACCCAAAATTCAAAAAAAAATTTTTTTTTTGTTGGGGGGACCAACATCTGTATAAACATCTGCTTGTACTTGCCTTGTGCAAGACGTGATTTCCTGCTCCCCTCCTCCTTTCCAGAGGTGATTTCTGAACACAAAGCCATGTCCTGAATGAGACCCGAGTACCACGAAGTGTGGGGAAAAAAATATTCCTATACAAAAATCTACATCCAGGTTCAACCCAAGACTTTGTAGTCAAAGTAAAAAGACAAAGCGCCCCCCTGTGGGTAAATAAACGGTGCATTCCTATTTAGGGCTGAACCTTACATCTTTGCCTCCAGGCTTTTTGGGAAGATGCAAAGGCCTAATTGAGGTGCTTGCATTTTGCTGTTTAGGAGAGGGCTGTTGCAGCTTGACAAGTGCAACCTTCATAATCCAAGTTGGTAGGTGGCGGGATCTTTAGAAGTCAGTAGCTAAAGGGAAGAAATAGGGTTGTTAAAACTGAGAGATCTTCCAAGAAAGGGATGCCTTTCTTCCACGCTTAGCCTCAAAAAGAGAACAATGGGGTCCCAAGAACAAATAAGGGCAAATGGTCATGACTCAGATCTTTACTGTCTTTATTATGCCAAGTTGCCTCATTAGAGTATGATTGTTATGGCCCAGAAGGTGTCTGGGCTAGAGATCAAGGGAAATGAGAGATACGAGAAGGCATCATGCCAGTGCCCAGAGCTGGGGCTGGCACCACCTTCCAGGGTAGATTTGCCTAGCAGGAGACTTCTCTCCTGTCAGCATGCTATTTTATTGTCATGGCAAAAGAGGACACCTGCTCTTTCTCTGGGACATTCTGTGGGTCAGTGGCTTAGTCTGACCTAGCTGCTAATCTGTGAGGCTCTGCCAGTCACTGCTGTAGGCAAATCGGGAATCATTCTTTCCACTTTCATTTTTTACTGGTCAATTTTACTAATTACATTTCCCCACAATCTTTTTGTTTGTTTGGAAGCCATAGCTGGCTTACTCCTGGCTCTGTGCTCAGTATCATTCCTGGTGGTACTCCAGGCGACCATATGTGGCGCTGGGGGTGAACATGAATTGGCTGCGTGCAAGACAAGTATCTTTCCCATGGTACTATTGCTCCAGTCCTGTATTGCCTTTATATTTCTTGTTATTTCCTTTCCTTTGAGAGCAAGCTATCATCTCCCTTACATCCACCCTACCCATCTAATGACTGCGGGGGGCTTCCTGCGAATTTATGTCAAACCAAATTTGATTTGTTAGTCTTTCTTTTTTCCTTTTCTCCTTTTTTTGTACATAGACTTCTGATAAATTTATCCTGTGTCACATTTTAATATAGATATGTGTGATGTATGTCTGTATATATGTATATATAGGCTTTTTTCCATAATAACTCAATATGATATAAATCAAATCTTCTTTAGATGATAGTCTTCAATGGATCTCCATTGTTCAAGGATCCCCACCTTCCTCTTCCTCTTTTATTTTTATTGTGGTTATTGCTAATTTTTCTTTTTTTTTTAAATTTACTTAAAGAAAATGCATCACATAGTTAAAAATGGTTGATAATAGTACATTTGTTTCCAATAAATTGAAAGCAAAGTTACTGGAAAAAGTAGAACAAAGAAAAGAAAGTTAAAAAATAAAGGGAAAAAGAACAGTAGCAAGCACATTTGTGAAAATTATTGTATCTCTAATGAAGTCATTAGTAGTACAGTGGCAGAAGATTTAGTAAGTTCTTGTTGTTAGCTATATATTCTATTAAATTGGGCTGTTCTTATAGGAATGATAGCATCAAACAAATATAGTTGTCCAGAAATGCAAAGGTCTGTTAGTGATACTATGACTTTTTGGGGATGTATATTCAACTATCTCTTGGGAGAAGGATGTGGGGGGGGGGGAGGATGCCCATATTGCTCCATAAAGCTCCAGTGATAACAGCCCCCAAACTGGTATACCTGAAGTTTGGTCAGAAAGGTGTCTCCGAAGAGAATTCTAAAGGGTCAATGATGAGGCAGGGCCACCAGGGAAACAGTGACTGTAGATGATGGAGGCAGCAGATGTGGTTTCAGCAGGCCAGGGGCTAGACCCACCCTTTCCTCCTGAGATGGACAGATTTCTGCTGCATGGGCCAGTGTACCCATGATATTTCATGGCTTGATTTAAGACTCATTCAAGAAAAGAGTGAATCTATGGAGCTGGCTTGGTTCGAACATGACTTTTGTTTTTGTTTGTTTTTGGGCCACACCTGGCGGCACTCAGGGGTTACTCCTGGCTATCTGCTCAGAAATAGCTCCTGGCAGGCAC
>PVKC010015007.1:0-21772 GCA_004027635.1 Crocidura indochinensis | reverse complement strand
TGAGTGCAGTTATAGAAATAACTACATAGAGAACTATCCTAATCATATTCATGAATGAGGGAACTGGAAAGCCTGTATGGAGTACAGGTGTGAGTGGGTTGGGAGGGAGGGAGATTTGGGACATTGGTGGTGGGAAAGTTGCACTGGTGAAGGGGGTGTTAAAAAAAAGTTTAAAAAAAACAAAATCAAAAAAGAAAAGAAAAAATAAGTTCTCCCAATTCTTACCGCAGGCTGTGTTCTTCACACTGACTGTATAGAAAGAGGAGGTACAGTAAATGCATCCATATACACCTCAACCCAGACCCTTGCCTGGTCTGTATTGTGAATTTGGGGGAAAAAAAGATAAAACAACCCTGGGACCCAGGAGAATGCATGGAGGTAAGGCATTTGCCTTTCATGCAAAAGGTCATCAGTTCAAATCCCGGTGCCTCATATGGTCCCCCGTGCCTATCAGGAGCAATTTCTGAGCATGGAGCCAGGAGTATCCCCTGAGCACTGCCGGGTGTGACCCAAAAACCAAAAAAAAAAAACAAAAACAAAAAAACAACAAACAAACATAAAACAACCCCATTCACAATAGTGCCACACAAATTCAAATATCTTGGAATCAACTTGACTAAAAATGTGAAGGACCTATACAAAGAAAACTATAAATAAGAGAGGATACTCGGAAATGGAAACACATACCCTGCTCATGGATTGGCAGGATTAACATCATCAAAATGGAATACTACCCAAGGCATTATACAGATTTAATGCGATTCCTCTAAAGATCCCCGTGACGTTCTTCAAAGAAGTGGATCAGGAACTTTTGAAATTCATTTGGAATAATAAGCACCCTAGAATAGCTAAAGCAATCATTGAAAAAAAGAACATGGGAGGAATTACTTTCCCCAACCTTTAACTTTACTACAAAGCAATAGTTATCAAAACAGCATGGTATTGGAATAAGGACAGGCCCTCAGATCAGTGGAATAGGCTTGAATACTCAGAAAGTGTTTCCCAGACATACAGTCACCTCATTTTTGATAAAGAAGCAAAAAATTCTAAATGGAGCAAAGAAAGCCTCTTCAACAAGTGGTGTTGGCACAACTGGCTAGCCACTTGCGAAAAATTGAACTTTGAACCCTAGCTAACATCATGTACGAAGGTAAAATCCAAATGGATGAAAGACCTTATATCAGACCCGAAACCATAAGATATATAGAACAACACTTAGGCAAAACACTCCAGGACATTGAGACTACAGGCATATTCAAGGAGGAAAATGCACTCTCCGAGCAGGTGAAAGCAGATATTAACAGATGGGAATATATTGAGCTGAGAAGCTTCTGCACCTCAAAGGAAATAGCACCCAGGATACAAGAGCCACCCACTGAGTGGGAGAAACTATTCACCCAATACCCATCAGATAAGGGGCTAATCTCCAAAATATACAAGGCACTGACAGAACTCTACAAGAAAAAACATCTAATCTCATCCAAAAATGGGGAGAAGAAATGGACCGAAAGTTTGACAAAGAAGAAATACTAATGGCCAAAAGACACATGAAAAAATGCTCCACATCACTAATCATCAGGGAGATGCAAATCAAAACAACCATGAGGTACCACCTCACACCACAGAGAATGGCACTTATCACAAAGAACGAGAACAAACAGTGTTGGGGATGTGGAGAGAAAGGAACTTGTATCCACTGCTGGTGGGAATGTCGTGTAGTTCAACCTTTATGAGGAATGAGGGCATTCCTACCACCATTGTTGTCCTCTGTCCACCCCTGTTCCCAGCATTCATCCTATATCCTACTCCTTTGCCACCACCACCACCATTCCTGGGCTGCTCATATAAGTGGTCCCCTCTGTGTCTAGCATGTTGTAGATTGGGTATAGATTCTGTTGTCCTTGGCTTTGGATTTGGTGTTTAAGTCTGATCACTTTTTATTTCTACTCAATGTTCATATGACTGTTTGGTCTTGGCACAATCCATTATTTCCCCCTCAATTTATGAGGCAAAGCAAGATGATTCAAGTTATGTGGTTCTGCTTGAAGGGAAAAAAGGGCAAAAATCAAACAAACAGACAAAAAACCAGGATGAATCCTTCAAGAGGTTATAAATATCAATTTAAGAGAAGAAAGGGGAAAAGGAAGAAAAACATAACAAAAATACAAAATAAAACAGACAAAGGAAACAAACAAAAAACAAAACTACAATGACCAAAAAACAGTCAAATGATGGAATTCCCTTTCTAATTTCCCTAATACTTACTTTGCCTATGTAAAAAAAAAGAAAGAAAAGAAAAGAAAAAGAAAGAAAGAAAAGAAAAAGAAACACAAATCTTTTTTCAGTAGTTGCTGGTTTGGGGCTTTTTGACTGGTTTTCTTTTTATTTGTGTGTGTGCTTTGTTTGTTTGTTTGTTTGCTTTGGTTTGTTTCTTTGTTTTTGTTGATGTTTATCTTTCTTTTCTTTCTTTGTATATGTGGGTGTTTTGTTTTTGTGTTCTTTGTTTTTGTTTTGTTTTGTTTTGTTTGCTTGTCTTTCATAGTTGCTGGTTTAGGTTTTGTTCCTTCTTGACTAATTTTCTTTTTGTACTTTTGTTGTTAACAGCTTTGATGGTATTTTGGTTTAGGGGGTGTTGCTTGTTTGTTTGCTTTTCTTTTTTTGTGTTGTTTTGTTACCCTTTTCTCCTTTTCCCCTTTTTCTTCTAAATGATATTTATAACACCTAGACAATTTCTTATTGTATTTTTTTTGGAGGGGGGTACGTGTTTGTTTTATTTCTTTTCCCTTTTCATTTCTTATACTTCCAACAGAACCATATTACTGGAATCATCTTGCTCAGCCTTATAATTTGAGGGGAAAAATAGATGGTACTAGGGCTAAACAGTCATATGAACATTTAGTGGAAATAAAAATGATCAGACTTGAACACCAAACCCAAAGTCAATGACAGCAGAATGGATACCCAATCTACAACAAGCTGTACAAGTGGGATTAGTTATGATAGCATTCTGGGGGCTAATGGAGTGAGAAGTGGGATGCATGCTGGGAAAAGGGGTGGAGGGAGGACAACAATGGTGGTGGGAATACTATGTACCTTAAATATTACTGTGAAAATTTGTATGTCACTTTGGCCACAATAAAAAAATACACAGAAAAGCACCACAGCATTAAAGACAACAACCATACAATAATCACAATCCCAAAATAAAAACAAAAGAAAAAATGTGCATAGGCACAGTAAATATTGGTGAGATTGAGAAAGGGAATTTCCTTAGCATAAGAGATACATGGTTTCTCCACCCTCGAAACATACTGTCATGGGAATAACTACAGGCTCTGTACATGCTCTTTTACTCTTCCCTAGATCTTTTTGTGGTGTCTGGAAACTTTCTACTCCATCATGGATGATAAAAATCAGATCTCTGTAACTAAAGATCTAGGTATTTGCACAGGTCAAAGGATAGAGCTTAGGATGGAGTCTTTCTTTACGTTTCTAGAAGTTCTGTTCCATCACTGTTGTTTTAATCAGTCTTCTGTAGTTGATACTCTTGGTTTTTGCACCCAGTTTTTACCAAGTTTTTTTTCATTGCTATAAGCACATAATAAAAATTGACTTTCTATCTTTTTTAAATGACTTTCTATCTTCATCTGGTGGTAGCATATTACATTTCTAGGTGCTAGTTTTATTGATTAGAAGAAATAGAGCCCATTTCCCAAGCTCATAGATCATGGTTGCTAGGAGTCCATAGTGCTATATGTCAGTAGTCCTCTAAAATCCCTGAGTCTTGTAAAAGAAAAAAACTACTCACTCACATTTACATTGCTTTTCTTATTTTTATATTATTGATTTTGGCTCTAATTGTTATTATATTCTCCCTTCTAAGTAACTCTGGAATGGAAGGGATGGAGGAATTAGATAAAAGTTCTTCTTTATTGAATTTTGCTTAATTGATCTAATTTCACTGAGAGAAGAATGTTAAGACATACTCTTCTTCTCCTTCTCCTTCTCCTTCTTCTCCTTCTTCTTCTTCTTCTTCTTCTTCTTCTTCTTCTTCTTCTTCTTCTTCTTCTTCTTCTTCTTCTTCTTCTTCTACTACTACTACTACTACTACTACTTGTATTATGTTAATATCACTATTTTAGGTCATTATCATTTTCTTTAAATATTTTGATGGTTCATTTAGAAATGTAAGTTCTTTATATAGAATCCTTAGTCAATTAACTATTGACACTTGCTCATTATAATGTTTTTTTCTTACTTAAACACTGTTGTTACAAATTGCTCATAATCCAGTTGCTTTTCCCACAAAGTTATTCAAGTTTGAGTTATAGTCATGCACTGCATGACAACTTTCACCAGTGCACATTTCCCACTACCAACGTCCCCAGTTACCCTCTTCCTCTCCCCCACTCAATCTCTGACATATAATATATGCCCCACATATGCCTACTGAGTGGAGCATCACATTTAATCCTTTTCAAGTCATATTCTTTTTTTTCATAACTTAAAGAAAAAGTCCCTTATTATAATGAGAGAGATGAGATTATTTTTACTAATGTTAAGAAAAAGAAACAAAAAGTCAATTTTTATCACTGACAGCACTCATACTTGATATATTGTTTTATTTTTTTTCTTTATTTAAACATCTTGATTACATATATGGTTGTGATTAGGCTTCAGTCATGTAAGGAACACCCCATTCACCAGTGCAACATTCCCACCACCAATGTCCCAAATCTCCCTCCCAACCCACCCCTACCTGTACTCCAGACAGGTTTTCCAGTTCCCTCATTCATTCACATGATCAGGGTAGTTCTCTGTAGTTATTTCTATAACTGCACTCAACACTCTTTGTGGTGAGCTTCATGAAGTGAGCTGGAAGTTCCAGCCCTCCTCCCATTGTCTCTGAGGATTGGTACAAAAATAATTTTTATTTTTCTCAGAACCCATAGATGAGTGAGACAATTCTGTGTCTCTCTCTCCCTCTGACTTATTTCACTCAGCATGGTAGATTCCATGTACATCCATGTATAGGAAAATTTCATGACTTCATCTCTCCTGACAGCTGCATAATATTCCATTGTGTATATGTACCACAGTTTCTTTAGCCATTCATCTGTTGAAGGGCATCTTGGTTGTTTCCAGAGCCTGGCTATTGTGAATAGAGTTGCAATAAATATAAGTGTGAGGAAGGGTTTTTTGTACTGTATTCTTGTTCTTTTAGGATATATCCCTAGGAGTGGAATAGCTGGGTCGAATGGGAGCTCAATTTCCAGATTTTGGAGGAATCTCCATATCGCTTTCCATAGAGGTTGGACTAGACGGCATTCCACCAGCAGTGGATAAGAGTTTCTTTCTCTCCACATCCCCGCCAGCACTGATTATTCTCATTCTTTGTGATGTGCGCCAATCTCTGTGGTGTGAGGTTGTATCTCATTGTTTTTTTGTTTGTTTGTTTGTTGTTTTTTTTGTTTGTTTTTTGGGTCACATCCGGCAGTGCTCAGGGGTTACTCCTGGCTCCATGCTCAGAAATTGCTCCTGGCAGGCACGGGGGACCATATGGGGCACCGGGATTCGAACCGATGACCTTTTGCATGAAAGGCAAACGCCTTACCTCCATGCTATCTCCCGGGCCCCCTCATTGTTGTTTTGATTTGCATCTCCCTGATGATTAGTAATGAGAAGCATTTTTCATGTGCCTTTTGACCATTTGTATTTCTTTTTTATCAAAGTGTCTGTTCATTTCTTCTCCCCATTTTTTGATGGGATTAGATTTTTTTTTCTTGTAAAGTTCTGTCAGTGTCCTGTATATTTTGGATATTAGCCCCTTATCTGCTGGGTGTTGGGTGAATAGTTTCTCCCACTCAGTGGGTGAGTCTTGTATCCTGGGCACTATTTCTTTTGAGGTGCAGAAGCTTCTCAGTTTAATGTCTTTCCATCTGTTGATCTCTGCTTCCACTTGTTTGGAAAGTGTAGTTTCGTCCTTGAAGATGCCTTTCGTCTCAATGTCATGGAGTGTTTTACCGACATGTTGTTCTATATACCTTATGGTATCAGGTCTGATATAGAGGTCTTTAATCCATTATATTAAATAGATTAAATAGCGATCAGGCAAGAAAAGGACATCAAGGGAATCTAGATAGGAAAGGAAGAAGTCAAACTCTCATTGTTTGCAGATGATATGATACTCTACCTAGACAACCCTAAAGACTCTACCAAAAAGCTTTTAGAAACAATAGACTCATATAGCAAGGTGGCAGGATACAAAATTAACACACAGAAATCAATGGCCTTTTTATACACCAATAATGATAGGGAAGAGAAGGAAATCAAGAAGGCAATCCCATTCACAATAGCACCACACAAAATCAGATATCTTGGAGTCAACTTGACCAAAGACACGAAGGACCTATACAAAGAAAACTATAAAGCCCTGCTCCAAGAAATAAGGGATGATACACAGAAATGGAAACATATACCCTGCTCATGGATTAGCAGGATTAACATCATTAAAATGGCAATACTCCCCAAAGCTTTATACAGATTTAATGCGATCCCTATAAAGATACCCATGACATTCTTCAAAGAAGTGGATCAAACACTTATGAAGTTCATCTGGAACAATAAACACCCTAGAATAGCTAAAGCACTCCTAGGGAAAAGGAAAATGGGAGGCATTACTTTCCCCAACTTTAAACTTTAGTACAAAGCAATAGTTATCAAAACAGCATGGTATTGGAATAAAGACAGACCTTCAGATCAGTGGAATAGGCTTGAATTCTCAGACATTGTCCCCCAGACATACAAGTACCTAATTTTTGACAAAGGAGCAAGAAATCCTAAGTGGGGGCCTGGGAGATAGCATGGAAGTAAGGTGTTTACCTTTCATGCAAAAGCTCATTGGTTCAAATCCCGGTGCCCCATATGGTCCCCTGTGCCTGCCAAGAGCAATTTCTGAGCATGGAGGCAGGAGTAACCCCTGAGCACTGCCGGGTGTGACCCCCCCCAAAAAAAAGAAATCCTAAGTGTAGCAGGGAAAACCTCTTCTACAAGTGGTGCTGACAGAACTTTTTTGCCACTTGCAAAAAAGCGAACATAGACCCCCAGTTAACATCATGTATGAAGGTAAAATCCAAATGGATCAAGTCATATTCTTAATAATTCAAGTATTCCTACTGTGTATTTAAGGAAATGCAAACTCAGACAAGTTAAATAATTTACTTAAATGGTTTTAAATCCCAGGTTTGCGGAACAATAAATAACAAGTGAACGTTTTCATAAATGTCTAGTATTTTGTCACATAAGGATAGCTGTACTTCTTTCTTTTACTTTATATAAAGAAAATGTTTTACATCATTGACATAGTTGAGCATACTACATTTGTTTCTAGTTAAGTGAAAGCAAAGATATTAAAACATGTAAAGAAAAATGAAAAAGGAGATTTTTTAAAAAATAAAGAAAAAGAAAGATCAAAGTAGCAAGCACAATTGTGAAAGTTGTATCTCCGATAAAGTCACTAATATAATGGCTGAAGGTTTAGTAAACTCTTGTTGGCTGCCTATTCTGTTAAACTGGTGTGGTTCTATAGGTATGACAGCATCAAGAAAATGAAGTTATCTAGAAATTCAAATCACTACTACTAGATACTGTGACTTTAATGGGTGTGTACAGGTTGCAAGATCTCCTGGAAGAAGGAAGATGGGGGGTGGGGAGAGGGTGCCACATTCATACTAGAAAACCCTAGTACCTGAACTTCAGTCAAATTGGTGTCCCCAAAGGGATGAGGCAGAGCCATCAGGAAAACAGTGATACTGGGTGATGGAGGCAGTAAGCATAGGTTCAGCAGGGTGGGGGTTTAGCCCGCCCTTTCCTCCAAAATTGGTCATCTTTCTGCTGGGTAGCCAGATGTTCCCATGATCTATCATGGCTGGTTTGTATCTCATTGAAGAAAAGAATGAATCCATGGACCTGGCCTGATTCAAATATGGCTATCTTACTTCTTTTAGGCGTGACCTGCTGATAAAAACCAGAGAACAAATATGTATATTTTCAAGAAGTCTACACATACACAAGAGACTTCCCAACTTTGAGAGAGCAGGTATGATTAAAAAGATCATTTATTGCCTGACAGTTAAATTGATCTGCTCCTAACATCTATTACAGATTAACCTGAGGCCAACTCCAAAATTTAGACATATCTAGTACATACAAAAAATTTGCATCATCAGGACCCTGAAGTCTCTAAAAAAATAAGGCAATTTTATTCTTCCGCTTACTCATTCCATTCAAAACTATAAGTGTATTTCATTCTCTATCTTGCAGGATAAATTCAACAATTTCTATGCCTGTCTCTGAATCTCCCTCACAGTTTCCTCTCCATACATATAAATGAACATCTAAACACATTCAAACTGATGTTGCAAAGAAAGAGATACTGAGATAATCATGGAAATGTGCCTACAACCATGATAATTCTCTTGTGGAGAATCACTTTCACCACATTTCTCTAAATAAATCGAGACCAAGAACTCATTTAAAAGGCATATCCCCTGGCCAGAGCAGGAAAACAAATATACTGGTAACCATCTCTGCAGCAGACAATGCAGCTTTTTGCTTCTAGGCCACAGTTAGCCTGTGTTGATCAAAGCGCAAAAGCAATTGAACCCTATGAGGGCTAGAGAAGCAGAGAGATGATGCCCACATTGCGGGAACCCTGCTGCTTTACATTATCTCTCAGCAGCTCTGTTCTTTTCTTACTCTCAGGGACCTGAACTCCATGCTGACTCTGGACTAGAAATTCACCTTTCCAGTTTGAGATTTTTTTCATTGGTAAATAGGTATGGCCTAGATACTTCCAGGGAAATCTAAGTTTCTACATGTTAATTAAAAAAATAGAAAAAGAAATAACTTCTCTTCTTCGGAGTCATGGGCCTAGATATTTGTAGGAAAAGCAGTTTTATTTCTTACTCTTCTAGCAAAGACTCCAGAAGCAGAATTTGGTGACTGCAAATCCAGAGCTTGGTTTAGAGAAATAGTAAAGGATGTAAGACAGCTCCTACTGCCAACCCCAATTCAACCCTTGGCACTCCATATGGTCCCCCTAGCCCTGCTAGGAATAGTCCCTGAGCATAGAGCCAGGAGTAGGCCCTGAGCACAGACCACCAGGATTCAAATTTTATTACTACTATTTATAATATGGTGACTTGTTAAGCTATTTACCCTCTCTGATCATCAATTTTTTCTAAAAGTGGCAATGACGATAAAGCTTTCATTATAAGGGAACCTCAAGGCTTGAAAACTTGGCTCAACAGTTGGAAAACTCATTTTATCTGTCGTTACTATTTTTTTTCTAGAAACTGTACTCCAAATCCTGGGTCTTCTAGGAAACAGCTGTTGGTTCCTAATAAGTGTCCCAGAACTTTTTAATGCTTGTTATTTTATACCTCTTCCTTCTGATTCAGACAAACAGAGTAGCTGGGGACCAAACTGTGGGGATACATAGCCTGAGTTAAAAATTCCCCCCTGTTCTCCAGGTTAACAAAGGAAAGTCATTTAATCCTCAGTCTCTGTTTCTTTATGAAATAAGAGTGGTACCAATGACAATGACATTTCAGAGGGACATGGTGACTGTCCCATGATATCATCCATTTTGAGCCTCATGAGACTGCTGTCATATTGTCATGTTTATTAAATATTAGTTATTATTGTCATCCACTCTACATCCTGTAAACAATGACTAAGAACCCACCATGTACCTACCAAGCACTACTGAACACGGATGATTCTTCAAAATGTCTCTTATCCTCCAGAGTCTTAAAGGTTTCCAAGTTCACATTATATCAAACCTTGAGTCACTGTTGATGTCCTTGCTATTAAAATCTTTTTGAGAGTCGAGTTCTCAGCAGGCACCACCGCAGATGACTCCTCAATTCTCTGGCAAACTCCAGCTGAGAGACTACCTGGCCTTGCTTTTTTTCCCCTGAGACATCTCAGAATCCCATTGTTTTCTCCGCTAGAACCAGTTTCCTGACTGAGGACTCACTTCTCTGCATCTAGGCTCCTCGGCTCCAGTTGCCTCATTCTTCAAGTGTGGGGAAGGACTATAAACAGGATAGTTGAGTAGCTAAAAGATGTTTTCCTAGCTCTATTACTTTAGCCTGGAAAGCCCTTTCATCACAAACTCTTCACTTTACTTGTTAAAAAGAAATCTGTAATAAAAGAAATAATACCTTTATATCCTATCACTGTTTTTAGCATTAAATGCTTAAACATAAGACAATAATTTAGAATATCGCCTGTCACAGAGTAAGCCCCTAAAAGGATTTGTCATTATGACAATCATTAAAAAGGGTCAACACTGGGACCTTAGGCATATAGTACAGTGGATAGGGCCTTTGCCTTACATTTGGCCCATTCAAATTCAAATCCTATCATCCCATATGATCCCCCGTGCCTGCCAAGAATGATTCCTGAGTACAGAACCAAGTAAGCCCTGTACATGATGGGTTCTCTTTCCTCAAAGAGGGTAAGGTATCTGAATAAACAGAAACATTCCTGGCTGCTCCTGCTCCTGTGCAAGTATTGTGTCTTCAAACCCACCAATAACCCTGTTCGTTGTCATCTTGACAAATCCAGATCTTAGCAGACAGAAGAAATACCTAGAGGACAAAGGGGCGAAGGAATTGGAGAAATGAAAGCATTAACACCGTTGTGTGTGGCAATCTGCACTTCCCCTCCGCATAAGGGAGCCAGAAATGTGAGCATTTCTGCAAATGTACCACCAGAGGTCAGAGCTCCACCACAGAAAGCTAAATTGCCCGCTAGGAGCCCACCAAACCCATCCCTCCAAGCTCCCAAGCCCAGTCCAGTTCGGTTTCCCTGAGCTTCGTTTGACCCAGGATCTTGGACATCACTGTGTGATTAAAGACATCTGCCCGCCCAGGCCCCTCGCCCTTGGCTGCCCTGGTGCAGGTTTAGATTATTTTATTTTTAGGTTTTTTTTCCTGGCACTTTTTGGCTGAATGAGGAGGAAAAGGGAGTGAGGGAAAAGGGCTTATAAACAGACATATGAACAGTAAAACATCATCCCAGAATAAGAAAACTGCTAACTGTTCTTGGATATTTATTGAGCGTGTTCAATTGACACAAAAGAGAAGGGCAGGTAATTTTATATTTTTTTTTATAAAAAGGAAGGAGACTGGGTAGCTCCTTTTGAGAGAAGTTATGGTGTAGCCCACCTGGGCTAAAAGAATGAACATATTTCTTAAAACAGCACCTCTAGGCTTCCCCTATCATTTTGTTTTTTTAAATCAAGTTGTTCTTAGAGTGGAGTTTGTGCAGGCCATAGTGGATTTGCTGTGGAAGATTTTGAGCACATTTATATTCTGTTTTCTCTATGGAGATTAAGTGCCAGTTGTCTGTAGTTCCAGAGAAGTCCCCGAGATGTCACCCTGCATGGGCAGTATATTTCTAAAACAGCTGCATGTGCCCCAGATTTGTAGAAGACAAAAATATTAGACAAAGAACAAGGGGCCTGAGTTGTCTCTCTTTTCACTGAAAGAGATATCATCTAATAGGGGAAATCACTAAGCTGCTCTGCATATTCTTTTTTGGCATGGAAATGATGGTTTCTCTTGAAGAGCAATACATCTGGGGCTAGGGGTACTTTAAAAGTTTTGTAGTTGTTTACAATTTATAAATTTATTATTTATAAATTTTTCTCTTTGAGTCTTGTGATGGATATGTATGAAATAAGAATGAAGATTTTTCATTCTTTCATTATTTCATTTCATAAGAAAGAAAAATCAAATTTGCTGAATGAAGGTTTTTCTACCAAGGCCATTGAAAGAGTGGAAAATATTAAATTTTTTGGTCTGATTATAATCTTCGTTCTCAGACACACACACACACACACACACACGCGCGCGCGCGGTACACACACACACATCCTGTACTCTGGAGTTTAATTAGTTTTTCTGGCACAGGAAACATGGCACATCTGGAATAGCTTTGACTGCTCTGCAAACACCTCCAATTTAGCACATTATTAACCTGCTATGAAACGCTCTTGTGATGATCATCACCTTCAGCAATGTCTCACTGGAAAATCTCCAGCTGATATCACAAGAACCTTTTGCAGGTTGATACATGCCCACCCCATCACACCCATTTTCATTCTTCCCTCCCCTAGATGATCTGAAAAAAATCACTTACTCTTGTTTGTCATGCCATCATTGAGAGTGACTTAATGACGAAGTTTATATAGAAGATAATCACAGTCTTGCTATTGATTCTCTGTACTCTTCCCTTTCACCCCTTCTTCATGCCTACAGTAGGATGCTGCATTCTAGCCAATCTCCCCCCTTGCAGCCATTTGTTTACCCTTTACACATGCAGTGCCCTCTGATTTGCATTGCCTTTAAAAATACGTTTTCCCCACTGTCAATCCTTCAGGACACAACTTTGATAGCATTTCCTCCTGAAAGACTTAACTGCTCATTACCACCAATAATTTGTCTGGATTTGATATCACTGCTCTAGGCTCCATTGGCACCAATATTCCCTTCTCCATATTATGTAATTTGACATCTTTTCTGGTCCATCAATTCATTGGGCACATCAACGCTTAGAGAAGAGGCTCTGTCTTCCTCACAATCTTTCTTGCTGGTTTTATTTTTTTAGTGAAGATTCCCATATTTGTCACTGAGTTCTGCTTTAAAAAAACTTACCTCAGTGGAAGAGCCAGACTTCTGGGAAATCAAAACCTTCATTATAGGAATTTGATGATGTATACAGAACTTTAAGCATATGAACAATAAGCGCATGAAAACATACTCATACCTATTATCAATAAATGGAAATCAAAACACCAATGAGTTGTAGGGTTTTGGCACCAGGCCCCTCGACGAGGCCGATGCAAGGGTGGGTAAGGGCCTCTTCCAGCCTGTGGCCTCCAGACCAGACTCAGGAAAGAGAGGGAAAACTGTGAGCCACACACCACTCACAGGAAAGCATTGTCAGAGCAATGGACTTCGTTTTTTGAAGGTAGTGAAAAGGCTTTTAAGGGGAAATTTTAGGGGAGAAACAGAATGTGGGTAATACAGTTTAGATATTATAGCTACAAGATGGTATGCAGAGACAACAGTCACAAGGTACATGGCATCATTGATTTTGATGGTATGCAAAGATAACAGTTATAATGCCTGTGGCATCAGTAAATCAGGAAGTATGTAAAGTTAGCAGTTGCAATGCTTGTGACACTATCAGCCCAGATAGGTTGTTTGACCTGGAGAAGTTCTCCTGCACTCGAAACAGCAGGGACACAAGTCTCTAAACAGAGACTTTCTTTTATATTCAAGGCTAGCTAGCAGAAATCTCCTTATTTCCCGGCCTCTCTCCCCACAATTAGTTATCATTTCACACCAGTAAGAATGACATAGATCAAAAAGACTTGAAACAATTAATGTTGGAAGGGACGTGTTGAGCAAAAAATAAGGGGGTCCTCCCCCACTCACTGTTAGAGGCACTTCTGTCTAGTACAGGCTCCATGGAAAAAATTTTAGATGAATATTTCTCATAAAAGTAAGAACAGATCCCCCAAATGACCCAGTGACTCCACATATTGGCTTCTAACCCTCAAATACAAAAATACTAATCTAAAAAGACATATGCACATGTTGTTTATTGCCATGTTTAGTGCAATATACAGAATATGAAAAATAACACAAATGTTAATGTCAGGCAAATAGATAAAATGATTGGGAGTCTATCACTAAATCCAATAGTAATTATCTATCTAAGCATCAGTGGACTAAATGCACTAATTAAGAGACAGAGAATGAAATATGGAACAAAAGTTGAACCCAACACTCTACTGCTTACAAGAAAAACATCTGAATATCAGAACAAACAAAGTCAAAAGTTTGAGAACAATCAACCAAGCAAACAACTACCTTCAAAAGGCTGGGGTGGCCATCTAATATCAGATGACACTGACTTTATATGATTATAAAGAACAGAGATGGAATTTTCTTAACAATCAAGATATATGTAAAATAGGAAAAAAATCACATTCAAACTTACATTCACCCAATTAGAGACCAGCAAAATATTTAAAACTATTGCTAATAGATTTGAAGGAAGCTAAACAATACTGACACAATAATAATGGGAGACTTCAACACCACCCCATCACCTCTCAGGTGCCTGACTACAGATGAGTGTCTAAAGAAACTGTGGTACATGTGCACAATGATATACTATGCATGGGCCAGAGAGATAGAATGGAGATAGGGCATTTGCCTTACATTCAGGACAGTGGTTCGAATCCCAGCATCCCATATGGCCCCCCAAGCTTGCCAGGAGCGAATTCTGTGCATAGAGCCAGGAGTAAACCCTGAGCACTGTCGGTTGTGACCCAAAAACCAAAAAAAAATACTGTGCATACATTAAGAAAAAATGAAATCATGAAATTTGCTTGTACATAGATGGATTTGGATATTATGCTGAGTGAGATGAGTCAGAGGGAGATAAATAGATATAGACTACTGTCACTCATCTGTGGGATATAAGGAAAATGAAAGACAGAGTGATGATGATATTCAGAAACAATAGGGATGAGTATTAGAAGGACAAGTTTATGATAGGAAGCTTGCCACAGAGTGGAGTGAAGTTGGAGTAGAGAAGGGTCTACTTTGAAGGTGATAGTTGGAACTTATCACTCTGAACAATAACTGGGTGCTAAAAGGGAATGAAGTGACATGCATTCCACACCCTTCATTGACAGTATGAAAACCACAGTGTCAAAGAAGAGGAGGGAAGGAAGGGAAAAGAGAGAGATTGAGAGAGAAGTAGAAAGCCTATCCCAGAAGTAGGTTAGGGAGTGCGGATAGGATGGAAGAGGACATCAGGAAGGGTGAGGACATTGGTGGTGGTAAATATACATTGATGATGGTTGCTGTGTATTATATGAGTGTAGCTTATTATGAACTGTAACTTAATTATGAACAACTGTGTGAAAATAAGTGCATTGTATGACTATAACTTAATTATGAACTGTAAATTAATCATGAACAATTTTATTTGTGAAAAAACTGTATTATGAGCAACCTTGTAAACATAGTGTTTAAATAAAAATTATTAGAAATAAAAAAGAACAAAAAATTTCTTTAAAGAAAAACCAGATATATCATAATTACTTCAGCAAATAAACTCTTAAAAGTGAAAGAAAAAATATATTCCAAACCAAGCTCCAAAACCAAGGCCCTGAGAGGTACTAAGGGTTCCAGGATTCCAGAGGCAAGACACATGAAGCGAGAGAGAGAGAGAGAGAGAGAGAGAGAGAGAGAGAGAGAGAAGAGAGAGAGAAGAGAGAGAGAAGAGAGAGAAGAGAGAGAGAATGAAAAAGCACAATGTTAACAAGGTTAGATCTACACATGGTCCCTCAACCCACGAGGAGTGATCCCTTAGTAGAAGAGTCAGAAGTAAGCATTTAAATATGACTAGAAATCACATAGTGTAGCTCCACCCTGGGGTACAGATATCTACCTGAGACCCGCCCATTTCTGGGCGGGGGTCTTGGGAACCGGATATTACGTTAACCTTACCTGCTAGACCCCTCCCAGGAATGGAAGGGGTCTTGGAAAAGGTAGATAAGGCCTTGACGAGAAAGTATTAGGCCCTTTTGGATCTTTGCCAGCATGGGGGTCAGAAGAGAGATGGCTGACAGACAAGTACAATGTAGGGCTAAATAGATATACAGCTTAAATGGTTAAGATTGACCACACGTGTGGTGGATACGGCATGAATAAAGTTGATGCTTCCTGAACCCTGCCTGTGAGTGAGTTCAATACCCATCGCTTTCCTGGACCCCAGACCCAGCGGTTAATGAAGGATGGAGCCACATGGTCCTGAGCCTAATGACAAAGGTCTCCATTCTCTATCCAAGTCCATCATAAGGACTGTTTTACTACAACATAGCATCAGGTTTCTGGATTCTGAGCCAACGTCAATAATGCTTCCTCATACATCTTCTCTTCCCCCATACCTGCTTCCTCCTCTGGCAGCACCTTCAGCACCATGCATGAGAAACCCCAAGAAGAAGCACTAAGGCAGGCCTTAGTGGTAAGCTTTGCAAAGGTCCACCATCTGGGCTCTGAAAGACTCTCTCTTCCTCTTCCTCTTTCCATTTCAGCAATTCATGGTCCCACAGTTAAAAAACCAACAATGGTCAGGATGAGAAAAAGAGTCAGTGACACATTTTTTTTTTTTGGTTTTTGGGTCACACCCGGCAGTGCTCAGGGGTTACTCCTGGCTCCATGCTCAGAAATTGCTCCTGGCAGGCACGGGGAACCATATGGGGCACTGGGATTCGAACCGATGACCTTTTGCATGAAAGGCAAACTCCTTACCTCCATGCTATCTCCCGGGCCCCAGTGACACATTTTTCATTCGAGATGTTTCCATGCACTTATACAGAATTACTGTATTTGCCGGCATATAAGACGATAGGGTGTATAAGACAATCCCCTAACATTTTTCACTCAAAATACAGAGTTTGCACTATGGACAGTCTATCTGAAGTGTACCTGGCGTATAAGACGACCCCCCACTTGGAGGCACTTTTTCAGGGCTAAAAAATCGTCTTAAGCGCCGTCAAATGCGGTACTTCTTTGTCTCAGTGCTCATAGACCATTCACTTGTTCAGACAGAGCAACTTCTGTGGATTGACTCACTGTGGTACCCTGGAATATCAAGGCAGACAGACCTTAGCAATCTTAGGTTCCACTCCTTTCTTCAATATTGAGGAGTCATACCAAGAAACAAATAATCTGCTCAAAATTACACTGTTGGGAGAAGACAATGCCAGAACATGAACTGAAATTTCTAATTGGTCTTCCTGTATCTGCAACTCTGGTTCAATTTGTGCACATAAGATTCCTGACCAGGAGACCTCATTTTCTCACCCATAAACATTGTTAGCCTGCTACTGTCCCCAATGCACACTTTTCTTCTATTATGATTCAGCGCTTAATGGAGAAAGCATAGTATATGTTTATGAGCACAGGCTTGTTAGGTAAGGTACCTGCTTTGCACACTGGCACCAGTTTAATTCCTAGCACCAAAAAAATTCCTTCAGACAATGTCAGCATTAAGCCCTGAGCATCACAAGGTGTGACCCCAAAACAAATTACCAAAGACTAGTAACAGCAACAACAACAAACAGGCTTGTAATCAGATAGACCTGAAATGATAAGCTAGCCATATTTAATTATTTAACTTCCCTGTCTCAGAGTTCCCATATCTATGAAAATTATGCCCCGTGCCAAGGTTTGTTCTAGTGACAAACATCTACACCTAAAATCATTAAAATAGGAGGTTGGAGAGCTAGCACAGCAGTAGAGCACTTGCCTTGCATGCAGCTGATCCAGGACAAACCTGAGTTAGATACCCAGCATCCCATATGGTTCCTCGAACCAGAAGCAATTTCTGAGCACATAGCCAGGAGTAATCTTTGAATGTCAATGGGTGGGTGTGGCCCCAAACCAACCCAAAACCAAACAAAAAAATTATAATAATTCCATAGGATTGGCTTTATAGTTGCTATAAACAGATTCAGAAGCTCAAAGTTACAGACCTAGAAAGTGATTCCAATGAGTTTTTTGATCTCAGAAGCCCTGACTTCCAGCTCTATAAACTCCAATTTTCTGGACAGTCACTTAACCAATCCTGGATTATAGCATCTGCTTACAGATGACAGCATATCCAGATTCTGTTATTCAGCAGCATACCAGACAGGTGGTTTGTTGATTCCATCATTGGCCAATAATACAGTGAAAAGGAGAAACATTCATCAATTTTATTTCTATGGGAAGTCAAAGACAGTATTACTATGTTCCTCCATTGATTCCTCCAAACAGTTATAGAGCATTCCTTTTTCACTTGAGTATGGTTTAGTTTGTGCTAAATTATTTCTGAAGCTAAAGAGTAGAGTAGTATTTTGGTACATGCATGCAAGACCTGGCACACAACTGGCTGCATTTGACCACAGTGTTCCACACAATAGGGTAACTCAAGCTGGATACCTTCAAATACCTCTTGGCACTGAATATTAATTATTCATCATATCCTTAAATACTTTTCTCTAATAAAATGCTAAGTGACATATTAAATATTCATCACAGCACACCTAGCACAGAGCCAGGTGTAGAATTAAGCAGAACAAATGTAATTTCTGATTGCATATCTTTAATTTTAGGCACTAAATACCCCCAGGCAGCAAGCAATTCATTTTTTTCTGAAAGAAAGCCAGTGAAATCTATTCCACAACATCCCTTTATGTGCTGCCAAACTGTCTCTTATCTTCTTGGCAAAAAGTTCTTTCCTTCTACTTTTTAATTTAATACATATATATAATTTTTATGCATAAATTTTGTGCATGTAAATAAGCCAAAAACTACCACTAAGATCAAGATACAGCACACTGTTATCAACCCAGATAGTACCTTAATAGTTCTTCTCCCAACACTTACTCATTATTTTGACAAGAAATTGTTATCTTTAAGTCTTACACTTAATTTAAAAGCAAAGGTCAAGTAGTGATCTAATGATCATTAATTCTGAAGTGAACTAAAGTAGAAATCTAGAAAACAGGAGGCTTTCAGGGACAGGGAGAGATGATGGCTTGGTCAACAGCAGTAGAAGTAAGTAAGGAATAGGTATTGGCAGAATGTATTTGGAGGCATAGGTGACAAGATTGAATGTGACCGTAGGGAAAAGGTAGAATTGTGATTAATAGTTTGACTTAGGCTTCTTGTAGGGGTGCTATCATTTATTGAATGAAAGAAGATGGGAAAATACTGAGGTTGGCAAAGGAGTGAATTAGTAACAAGACAAGATCAATTGCTATCTTTGGAACTGCAAAATTCCGGAAACTGCTAGATATTTCAAGTGTAAAGTTAAGGCTGGTGAGCTCAGGAAAGACATTAGGCGTCAGAGTGATATGTCTTTAGAAATAAGTGACTGGGGCTGGAGCAATGGCACAGCAGTGGGGCGTTTGCCTTGTACACAACTGACCCAGGACAGACTTTGGTTCCGATCCCCTGGCGTCCCATATGGTTCCCCAAGCCAGGAGCAAGTTCTGAGTGCATAGCCAGGAGTAAACCCTGAGCATCACCAGGTGTTTCCCTCCCCCCCCCCACACACACAAAAAAGAAAAGAAATAAGTGACTTATTGATGGATTTCAAAACCTATTAAAAATGTCATAGAATTGCCAAAAGGTAAGACAGAGAGATCAACAATTGTTTTCAGTGGTGCTAAATCTTGCTTTCAGCATAGGCTAGAAGTAAGATTTAAAGAAAAAATAATCATGACCTAATGTATAAGTCAGTCTCAAAAATTAATATTTACTTTCAACCTTGAAAACATATATATTCTATAGCCTTCCATAGTGATCCCAATGGTTCCTAACCAGGGGACATAGATCTTTATAGATGATCTCACAAGTACTTTTTTTATTTTATTTTTATTTTTTTTATTTTTTTTGGTTTTTGGGCCACAAGTGACGCTCAGGGGTTACTCCTGGCTATGCGCTCAGAAGTCACTCCTGGCTTGGGGGACAATATGGGAAACCGGGGGATCGAATTGCGGTCCATCCTTGGCTAGCACAGGCAAGTCAGGCACCTTACCTCTAGTGCCACTGCCCGGCCCCACAAGTACTTTTCATTATAGCAAAAGACCTGATTGAATTGCATATGTTCCTCTCTGCATGTCCCTCTTTATTTATAAAAATAACCACATCAACTTTTCTTTGCTCTGTCTAGATTTGTAAGTACTATCAATAGAACTGTATTAAGAAAATTGAAGCTTCTATTTAATAATAATATGTCTTCAGTTATTTCATTTTCTTCCTTTCTTTTTTTTTTTCTTTTTTTTTTTTTTTTGGTTTTTGGGTCACACCTGGCAGCTCTCAGGGGTTCCTCCTGGCTCTAAGCTCAGAAATCACCCCTGGCAGGCTACATGGAATGCTGGGATTTGAACCACCAACCTTCTGCATGCAAGGCAAATGCCTTATTTACATGATATCTCTCCAGCCCCTCATTTTATTTCTTATACATTAAAGAATATGGCTTTTATTTATTTATTTGGCTTTTGGGTCACACCTGGCAGCTCTCAGGGGTTACTTCTGGCTCTACTCTCAGAAATCGCCCTTGGCAGGCTCGGGGGACCATGTGGGATGTTGGGATTCGGACCACCGTTCTTCTACATGCAAGGCAAATGCCTTACCTACATGCTATCTCTTCGGCCCCAAAACATTTCTTTTATTTAGATATTGTGACCACATATGATGGTTCATAAACTATTTCTACCTCAGTTCTCAGGAATGGAGCTAAGCAGTGTTCAGTGAACCCAATAATTTAACCCAAGTTTCCCACATGCAAAGAATCTGAGTTAACTCCCCATTTTTAATTGGATTTTTTGAATTTTCATATATATATATATATATCTTTATTTAATCACCATGATTATAAACAAGCTTGTAGTTGGTTATTTGTTGTTTGTTTGGGTCACACCCGGTGACACTCAGGGATTACTCCTGGCTATGCGCTCAGAAATTGCTCCTGGCAGCACAGGACACAGAAAACTGAACACATCAACAATGTTGGAACAACCTCTAGAACCTTAAAGACTCTACCCTAGGCCTTGTCCTAGGACATGTGCAAATACCGAGATTGCTTTCTACAGTGACCTCATTTTCTCATCCACAACTGAGAGGAAAGTTTCCTGACACCTCTACAACAACAAAAACAAACAAACAAAACCCCTGGGATATAGCAATGAGAAGGTATGGAGCCAGTGGTTGTTCCCATGACAATATGCTCCAGGAATGGAGAAACCCTGAATCCATTAGGCCATGGAAATTTCCTTACTTCCTCAATACTTACTGTGCCTATACAAAAAAAAAAAAAAGTGGGTAACACCTGTTGCATATGTAAATATTTCTAATCTTATCATGATTTGGAATTTTTATGTATAAACATTTCTGGACCTACCCTGATCCTACCCTGATCAGTGATTGGACCCTACTCTAGGGTGTGACCTGGCATTCTGCCCCTACCCTAGGGTGGTACCTGATTCTAGTGTATAAAACAGAAGTCTGTGGAAGGCTTAAGGGCTTTTTGGTTGGAACGGATGCTGAGTCATTGGACCTCAGTTCTTTCCACCAAATAAAGCTGATATTTCCACAAGTCTGACTCTCCGTGAGCTGTTTACTCGCCAATTCACTTCAGAATTGTTGGTTACTGGGTGGTAGACGCGTTCTCCGAGCTGGAGGGGAGAGAACTCGTCCTCCCTACCTCAATTAGCGAACCACTGCTGGGAACTGATTTCTTCAACACCAAACCCTGCCACTCCATTATTCCTTTTTTCTGGTTTTGTTTTGTTTTATTTATTTATTTTTATCCATTTTTGATATTATTTTCATTCTCTTTTTTCTTCCACCTTTTTTTTTCACTCTTGTGGATATTATTCGGTGATTTTTAAATTTCATTTGTTTTTAGTAGTTGATACCAAATTTTCCCTTCTCCTTTTCTTAACCTTTTTATCTCAAACAGAATAGCACAACTTGAAGCATTTAGACTCATAAATTGAGGGGAGAAAAGGTTGTTACCAGGGCCAGTCATATGACCATGCAGTGTAAATAAAAAATGATCAGACTGGAACACCAAACAGAATAGATACCCGACCTACAACAAGCTGTTAAGTGGAGACCAA